>CM021105.1:518936244-519055838 GCA_007115665.2 Sequoiadendron giganteum | reverse complement strand
TTTGAATTAAATTAATTTTTAATTCAAAAGGTCAACTTCACTTCTTGAATCAAATAATTTTAAATTCTTATTTGATCAACTTCGTTTTATGTGCCCAATATCTTCTTGTCACATGCATTATCAACCCTTGATTTGATTTTCTAAAAGTCAATCATGTCCATTCATTTCGAATTTGACCTAATGTTTCCCTAAATCTAATTGTGCGTTGTTATATTGAATCTTGTCCATTGATTCTAGGGCACTTGTTAACTTTTAATCTTAGCCATTCACACAAAATTGTATTTTCTATAAAATGACAATTTTGGTCTCATTTTGTCATATATTGCAACCTCGTGATCTTGCAATCTAATACTCTTGCATTCTTGTCATTTTTTCATAGGCATATTTACATTTCATTTGGCATAATTTAGACATATTTAGAGGCTTACTAGTTGCATTATAGCATAGTATTGCATTTAGTTACTCAAATCCTTCAACATTTACTTTGGGCTTGTCATTGTCATTAGATGGATCATCATAAATTTGAGGGCAACATCATATTTTCATCAAGTTGAGAAGGTATAATGGAGGTCAACCATGGAGGATGAAGACATTTTGGTGAGATTATTTCATTTATTTTCATTTTATTCCCTTACACTTCATTATCACTTTAGGTTTTTATGTTTTGCATTTGATTTGCTAACCCTAGGAAAATTCCCTTAGTTATAGGAACAACCTCATTAGGTCCTCGTGTGGCATTGTAGACTGGTCCATAGTAGTTGTTTTGTTGAATTTCACACCCTGAGGTCTTGGGGGTTTGAATAGGCCTTCAGAAGGCATCTAAAACCTATTTCAATTGTTTGGTTCTTGCCTCCAACCAGTTTTATTGTTGATTGTCCTAGTTGATAGGGCTACAAGGAAGTTAAGGCCTAATGTTGTTTTGAAGAGTCATTGGTTGTTCCTAAAGGGAAAATTCATATTGGTGTGTGTTGATAATTCAAGTAAGGGATGTTGAATATATTCCCAAGCCTCTGATCATGTCAGGTCTAATGGACTCCATGGTTGGGAAGTTGAGGTACCCTATTGAGTCAAGTGAATGTTGATGTCTTAGTGGGCATATTTGAGAGAATTTATGTCAAATAACATCTTCGTTGATCCACTTTACATCAGGAGGTGTGCATACCAATTTTTGGTGATGCCCTAAGTGGAATTTGGGGTGCTTTTACTTGAAAAAGTGAGGTTGGACAACGTTGTTTTCAAGTTTTTAGCAAGTTGCTCCAAAGGAGTCTTAGGTAGAATTGAGGTATGCTAGAGATGACCTAGGTTGCATCAATTTCTATGAGGCATACATTGTCCCTACCTTGTCAACCCTACGGATTTGGAAAGACAATGAGCTCACTAGCTTGCCAATTCGATAGGATTGATAAGGTAGGTGGTGCAGAAGCTCCTAGGCACCTAGTCACAAATCACCATGTTTGATGGTCAAAATGCACCCTTGCATTAAAAATGTGTCAACAAGTGAGTTTTTAAGCCTAAAAGGAAACATGAAATATTATATCTCAATGGCATAATGGAGTCGTTAGTTTAGTTAGTAGGAAAAGTGATACAAGTTGTGAATTTGTGAGTTGCATAATGCAACAAATTTGTAATTGCAATGGTTATGTGTTTTGAAAAGTTGGTTTCTTGGTGGTTAGTGGTTTTGATTAGTTAGAGGAGGATGATGAATTCTATGTAAATCCTAGAGAGGCTTGGGTTATGGTTGTTGGATTGGAGGGAAAAGAATAAAGCTTGGAAATTACTTTGTTTTCTCATAATTTTACTAATTTTTATGAGTTCCCTACCTGTGTATAGGCTGAACAAGTCTTATATGTATTTAATTCCCTTGAGAAACAATAGATAAATGTTCTAAATTTTTTTGGTGCCTTGGAAAGGTTTGGTTTAATATTTAGTTCCTTAATTCATCAAATTGCTCCTACCTGGTTTTTGAACAACCTTAAGGGTTTGAGGTTATTCTAATGGCATAACCATCATCCCACCGACTATCATCAAATGTAACTCGGTGGGATGATGTAGTTGAGTGTATGGAATTTTACTTTAGGAGTAGGATTTTTGGAAGGATGATCCCTTGGCTTGAAGAATGAAAGGAAGTGTTGGAGGTGTGTTTTCCCTTGGAAATTAGTGGGTCAGCCTACCGAATGAATAATTTGTATTGTTAATGGTCAAGTGAGTGTTCCTTAAGCATGGGTGGGCCTATTGAAATATTTCTACATAGTTAAATTGGGTAGGAATGGCTAGGAAGGTGAATATTCAATGATGGTACCCTAAAACCCTAGTTATTTACCCTACAAGGAGGGTTTTTCTATTGGAGGCTATTTGAGAATTTGGGGTCAGGAGACTTCGAAAATCCTTGGTTTGGGAACTCGAGTCAAGAATTTTTTTGGGTTACAAGGGTATTTTAATCCATCATTATTTTCCTAATTTTTTTCAAAATTTTTGGCCAAAAGTCTAAAAAACTGATTTCCAACTACTGCAAGGGAAACATATGTCAATAGGTGAGTTTTGAAGAATTCAATGAATCTTCCTTGGGGATTGTGCAAAGTTGATTTAATTATCATTGCTTGGAATTTGAAAGCCTCTGTAGGGTCCTTGTTGAGTTTGATGCCATTTTGCAAGGTTGAGTTAATTGAAATTTGATGTCTTGCTGGCATATTTGAGAGAAGTTGTGCCAATTTGTGTCCTGGGTTACCACCTGGTACCACTACATCACTAGGGGAAAAAAAAATTCCTTTCTACAATTATATTAGAAATTATTTCATTCTTACTCATAAATACAATTTTTTTTCCTTGAAGACAACTTTAAATGTAAACCATGAAGCATTACAACTAATTTTAAATGTAATATACACATTTAATTGAGACATATATTAAGGAATATACACATTTGCATGTATTAATTTCTCATAATTTTTGTATATAAAAAAATGCACTAAGTCAATGACAAATATTACAATAGTGATGGAAGAAAATCTTGAAAATATTTCCATTTGTCAATACTTTTAGCAATACATGTAGGGAAATAATCCTCGCATTTGCAACACATATCATGAAATATATTGTACTTGAGAAGAAACAAAAGGATTTTTTACCCAGTTTTGTTTCTCCATTCCACCTCAGCTGGCCCAATTATTTGCATTCCAAAATGGTTTGAAACATGTACATCCCCTGCTCCCTATGAAACACATGGGTAGTAGCCTCTCTGTGATTGTGTAGTATCATAGGAATTTGGTCCACAAAAAATCTGCAAAATCATATCAATCTTAGACATGCACTCACATAAAAATAATTAAAAGAGAAATAAATAAATAATGTCAAACATACAGCTGACGAGACCCACTATCACCTTCATGCATTCTAGATAAGGAGGTCGATTGAAGGTCCTACAATGGTGATGTGTCCATTCACTACTTTATCATCTCTCGATGATCCTACTTATAAATTTCAAATATATCACTGACATAATTAACATAAAACATGTAGCATATAAGAATCCGATAAATCTACAAGATGGAGAAGAAAGAGAAGATTGAAAACCAAAAAATACACTAGGAACCAATGTTTCTCATACCACTAAACACTTGCACCACCAACCGATGGTGTTATTTTCTTATATATTTTGCCAAACTTCAGTACTACCTACAATCACAATCAAAAAAGGATCAATGATAGTCATAAATGAAAACTACATCAAACACTAATGGTGAAAAAGCTTGATTGCAAGGTGTTGGTCCAAAAGAGTGTTCAATAACATGACTTTACAAATTCAATGTACATACTTACAAATTGATCCAAGGAACCATCCAAGTCTTCTCTACTCTTTATTGTTTGAAGTATTGCCTCATGGTTAGACTCACACACTTTCCACAAGTTCTTGTTCGTAGGTATGCCCTTATATTTGATCAAATGAACATTGGTGGTGATGACAAGGTTTGAGTAGTGAATAATTTTCCAATGCATGTCGAAGTCCTTAAAAAACCAAACTACAAAATTCTTAACTGGATACCTTTGAAGCCATGTTCCAGTAACAACCACCAAACCTATAGGATATTCTATGTTTTCTTCATCTATAACTGTGCCCTCCAATTTATTTTTGGCCTTGAGATAATGGCATAGGTAAGAAATTTTACCCTCTTCATTGTCTTCATTTGCAATCACCGCATAAATGTTCCCTAAATTGATATGTTCATCTTGTTAGATGTATTTACTGAGCAACATAATAAAACTTGTAAGTAAGAAATATTACCTTGTTCTAGTAGGTCCAATACATGATCAAAGTCAATGGATGATTGCATCTTCATGATTTGTAGAGTTGTCGGGAGATGATAAGTGTCAAGTGGGGTTAGAATTCTTACATACCATTTGTCAACCCACTTTTTTGACTCACAATAATTCCATGCTTGAAGTGTACATGCATAAAAGAAGCATGTCATCTTCCTGGTATGTATAGTCCATGTACCTACATTTAAGCTTCTAAAAGAGTGTAGCTTGCTTGATCTTGTTAGTGTACAACAATCCTCATATTTTGCAATGTTAGTATCATCTACTAAATGAAAAAAATTACGTACTAAAGAATTACCTTCACTACCTGGACGCATTCCACCATTTCACCACTAGACAATTGATCTTGCATCTGTTAACTTTACACTTTTTGTGTACTTTAACTCTTCTCATGATAGGGCTCTTTTGATACATTCACCTACTCCATCATGCTCCCCATTTCCATGCCCAGCCTTTGAGAAGTTCCACATATGTTGAACACCACTGATACTATGCATCTTGCTCAACTAGTAAAACATTCTAGAATTCTTGAATTGTGATGTACAATTATCTGACCATATGATATGCTAACTAAATGATGTGCCCCTACTAGCCAGATCAACATAGAACATATGAAAGAAACCTTGCACAAATTCTGTAGAATTTGTGTGATCATCACTGATGTAAAAGTGATCCTCCCTTAGTACTTTCCTATTTTCCTCTATACTATCATTTGCATGAATTAATTCTATATGCAAAATATAGCAACCTACGTGGAGTTGTAGTACTGTGATTGCACCTCGTTATGTGGTTGTAGTGTGTAGTTCTCAATGAAGTCGACAACTGAAATGATATGATGGAGTGGAAGTGTGTCCTTTCATAACTTGAACTATGAGTCCAACCATTGTTATTTGTGTGTATTATTTGCATACTCATAGACCACCAAATCATGGAAAATGCCCATAAACTGATACACTGGATTCTTATCACTGACCAATTCACACTTCTTTACTTCTTTCCCATCTTTTAGACTGTATGCCATTGTCTTATATTTTCCAAATTCCACAATTTTGTCTCCAGTCACGTGTGTACTAGCCATGTGTTGGAAGATAGGAAAATTTTGCGTGCCACCACAATGATCACATGTGCCATCCAAACATGATTTTTTGTAAAAGTATTGACCATCCTCTCTTTTACATCAAATGGAAGACAAAAATTTCCTTGACAATTTAGGTGGAGGCATTATGTTACATTCCTGCAAAACATTGTCAGTATGCATATCTACACATATACGTCGATAAACATCATAATGGTTAGAAAAATCAATATGAACCCTACAACAATAAGTAGTGCATGCATGATTTATTTTGACAAAAAAATTCTTTAGCATTTCAAAATACCTTTGACATATTTTAATTTGAAGAAACTTTTGTACAAAATCAGCAAAAAACTGGGTTTGAGTGGTATCCAAATAATGCATTTGATGTGGCTCATGGTTTTTACTACTTATTATCCTTCTTACAACATCTATTTGATTAGGAGAGGTCCTTGTGTTATCCTTCCAATAATTCACAATCAAATATCTCAAGCCTTGAGAAATTCTTATGTCTTTCTATGGCACTCTACCTAAGAATTCCCATAACTCATTGCTATTTGGATCCTCCACTCTTTCACACCTTCCTTTGGCTCTCATTAGATATGATCTACTTATTTTCAAAGACTTACTTTCCTTTGTAAGGTTCACCTTGTTCCTTTTTTGACTTCTTAACAGTTTTTTTGTCATCACACATTGTGTGGCACAACTATCCTTTGTGTGTGAGGTGGAACCCACGCTCTCGTATGCACTCATAAATTTCTTTGCAATGGAATTTTCAATTGATTCATTTGAAACTCTTATCCCAAGAGCCTTCATGGTGGGCCTAAATTTGATTTGCTTCATCATTTCAATAAATAGTTGGCATCTTCCACCCTCACTTAGCTTCACAAAAAACAAACTCCATATCCTCTGTGCATATCTTTGAAATGTACATTTTGGAATCTTATTAGGCATCCATTTCAAAATATTGGAATCAATATCAATAAAAAATGTAGGTTTTCTGTGCAAGACTCTAGGAGGAGTTCTTAAATGTAAATTTGTGTCAACATTTGGGAAGGTCAACAACATCGAAGATAGATCACTTACCTTCAATCGAAGGTGCAATTGATGACATACCTTGAGATTGACATGTAAATGATGTTGTATCTCCAACTTGAGATGTTGTTTGTGGATTTCCTTCAAATAGAGATGTGTTTTTTGATGTACTTTGAAAATGCAATGTTGTTTATGGTGTGTCTTCAATTGGAGATGTGATTTTTGATGTACCTGGAAAACCACATGTTGTTGCCGATGTGTCTTCAAATGGAGATGTTCATTGAGCTTCACCCATGGTTGATGATGTTCCCATAACTTTGATATCCATTCATGTCCTTCCACAAACTTTCCTCATTTGTGCCCTTTGTTTTTCCAATTTGACATCTCTCTTAGATTGCATGGGAATGTTTGGTTGTATGGGCTAAAATTCCTTTGCTTCACAAGATAATTTTTTTTATTCTCTTCTCCTTTCATTTTTAACTGCACGTTCTTCTAGTGTTAGAGGCTTCAGTTGTTTCCTAGGCATGACCTTGAATGCTACATGTTCACAAACACACATAGAACAAAAGTAAGTAATGTATTTTACAAAAATATTGGTATCATTGATTACGTTACATTAAATATGAAACACACCAAAAAAATTTATGAAAGAAGGCAGCAAGTTGTTTGGAATTATCAAACATGTATATGCTAGACAATATTTTTCATACATGATGGAGTTAGATGTCTATAGGGTTAGATATTAGAGTAGGGATTTTGAGTGTGTTTGAAGAGTTGGAAAAGTAGCTAGAGGTTGTTGTAGTACATGTAGGGATCCACAATGAACTTGTTCAAATATTTAGAGGAAGGCTCTTAATAGACTTACACACAACTTGATCACTTAATTTACCAAGAAACACCATTTGTTATTTCGAGAGGGGTGAAAAAAATTTAGTAAACCAAATCAATGAGAATCAATCAAATTCCAAAGAAAAATCAGATATTCAATTGAAATTCCCAACTTCTACCAAGCTTTCCCTTGTAGAATAGGTAACCTAGTTCAAGGGCCTTTTCACCAAGATTTTCCAAAACACTTGACAAACTCAAGGATGATTAAGATACTGATTTGCAAGTTATAAAACATAGGTAAACCCCAACATCAACTCCTTTGGACCAACATTGGCTTCCTATAGACCCACCTTGGAAAAGGCTATTCAATTGGCCTAATTTACAAAGAGAGTACCTTTTAAGCATTATATATTCAATCGAACTCCTCAAAAATGTAGTATTTTATGTGTCAAAACCTCCAATTTCCTAATTTATTTCTAGGTCCAAGACCTCTAAACCCCTAATACACCAAACCCTCAATTTCAAGCAAAATACTTGGGGTTTTAATGAAATTCCTATCTCTTAGACTTGAAAAACCCATAAAAATCACCAAACACACTTACCAGACCCTACACATGTTGAATAATACATTACATGGATAGTCCTTCCCACATTTTTCAAAACACCCCTTGAAGCCCTCATTTTCACCATGAAAAGACCCTGATACAATCCTAGAACATCATCCCAAACACCCAACCTTGAACCCACAACATTATAAATAGGTTAGGAATGTATTTTACAAGTTAGAGGACCCATTCCATAAGTTACAATAGGCAGAAAAAGTGGAATGGGTCGAATTACATCATGAAACCCTTCAATCCAAGAACACTATGAAAGTCAGTAGAAGTATTAAAAACAAGATAATTCATTAATATACAACATCCAACTAGATTCATATCATCTTAGAGTCCGTACAAGTTGTACAACAGGAAAAGTGAGAAACCAATAAATTTCTAGAAAACAATATTCTTCTTGATAAAAAAAAATGGGTTACAAATCAACCAACAACCTCTCCTTCGAGGAATTGAAGGTTATTATACATATTTTTATTTAATTCCAAATCCCTCCAATTCCCATAAATGATTTTTAATCATTAAGTCCTTTGAATCTTCATTAAGTTGCATTTTAGACCTTGTACACATGACAACATTACATGAATTTTGCAAATTTTTAAGTTTGACACCTAAGGAATCGTAAATAAATCAAACACATTTAGTTCAACCTATTACAAAATTTTAGACCTCATTCTTGCATATTTACATCCAAATTCAATGATTTTCCTTCAAAAGGCTACAAACTCAAATATTGACAATTTTGTAGCAAGAATGTATTTTTTGCACATTTGACCACTAAGACTTAAAACTCAACCCAATCAAGAAACTTCAACCTAGTATATTAGACCTTCCAAGAATCCATTTTCTTTCAATACAAGGTGTAGGTTCCCCTGCACCAATTTTGTATCACTCACTCCTTAACCACTTACAAACTAGTAATCCTTCCTCATAGGACACTCACTCATATCTAATGAACCAAGTAGCTTATGAAGATTATAATAGAATTTTCAGATATCCTTTTCCATGGCCTAAAACATATCTCAAAACTACTATAAAATCTTTTGAATAAAATACCTCAGACTAGCCCTATTCCACTCAAACAACTAGGCCAATAAGACCACTCTTACAAAGAGACACTCCTTTAGACACCTTCAAAGCTCTTGATCTCCATGGAAAATATTTTTTTAGGTTTTTAAACCTCATATTCCACCTATTTTAGGGTCTATAACGTTCAATAGGGTACCAACCTTCAAACCCTCACTCTAAGTTATTTCAAACTAGGTTTCCCCTAGGGGTTTATTGAAACCCAAACATCCTCAAAAAAACCTACACAAATAATACTTGGAACAATTTAAAAATAGCCTACACATGCTCTAAAAACTTACTCCCAACCTTTATCACTATTATTTCCTCAAATCCTTACTTGAAACCTCGATTTTGGTCAAGACACACAAGAAATCAACAAGGTCAACAACTCGCAAAATGATTCCATCAACTCTTAAACTCTTGCATCCTTATTGAACATGGAGAAAAACCTGTCAAACTTCATTTCACTAAGTTCTAGAGGTATCCATCGAAGGAAAATTTCATACATGTGCTCATTCTTTAGTGTTCAAAACCCTAAAATAGGGTTTCATACCCATTAGCACCAAAATGATCATAAAACTCACAAACCTCCATGAAATTAAATCAAAAGAACTAAAAATGAAAGGTAATACATTTCTTTAACGTTTACCATATCTTTTACACCATGAACCACTTGTATGGGACTGTACAATGGTCTAAAACATAGATTTACCAGTCAAAACTCAAAATTTTATACTAAAAATAGGGAATACTTCTTGAACTTCTTCATTTTTTCCATACTTTCACCTCTTCCTCGAGGTTCTCCTCACATTCATGGACTCATAAAAGTAGAAAAACAAATTCCTATAACTGACATTTTACTTACTTGACCTTACATGCACCTAACTTTGCAACTTTTGCATCTTTTAGCAAAGTTTTTACCACATTTAGTGAAATTGCAAGCTATGACACAACTGAACTTCATTAGCTCCAAATACATTATAAAATGGTCTAATTGACCATACTAAACACAAAATACTCAACATTAACTAAAATCCTAGAATTTTACCATGCTCACTAAAGATGACCTTTTTGACAAAATTGAGCTTACAAGGTGCTCTTGCACCAGAGGCCTGTAACTTTAATTTTGAATAAACCCTCCTTGTTTCAAGAATAGAAAGGCCTAAAGCAAGGGTTCTAATGACTAACATATGATAAGAGATGGACAATTTTATTTGTTGTGAATGTTACAAGCAAGTGAATGTGAATTGGTCAGTTTAGCATTGAATTGAGGTTTTTGAGATTGAAGATTGTTTGAAACTGATCTAATTATGATTTTTGAATGTTTTATCTCCCTTCTCTGCATCACAAACCTAGGTTATAAGTTACTTCCACCTAAATTAAAACTAGATAATTTTGTGTTTATTATTCTCAAAACCAAATTTTTGATTGTCAACGAAGTCATGAAGAATATGAATTCAAAGAAGGGTTTGTGATGCTATATCTTATAATTATTCACTATTTCTTTGGCAATGAGGTAACTTAGAAAGACAATAAGCATTCTCAATGACACGAAATTTCCCAAATTTTAATTTATTAGAAAGGTGAATGGTATGAATGAATGGAAAATTGTATTAACAACTATGCCAACTCACTTGAATTTATCTAAGCACATGTGATGAAGCTGAACTTTTTATGGAACAAAAAAATTAATGGAAACTTGCATTAAAATTGATAAAATCTATTAGGTTTTCCAAATTAGTTGAAAATAAAATGAAATAGATTGAATTCCACTAGCCATGCTGGAAATGGACTACTATAAGCAATGCAAATAGAATTCATAAGTAAATTTGTGTTAAGTAAATGCCATTTTTTTTATTTTTTTGTTCTTCAAACTCATAAAATGTTGAAATTTTTTATGCAAATCCCATCTAATTCAATGTTGAATTCTATGCCTAATTTTTATGTTGAATAAAATCATTAAATAAATGTAGTTTACATTGTCAAAAATTAACAAATATACTAAATATAAACATTTCAATATTACCAAAATGAATATATTACCTCAAATAATGTAAAATGATGTAGAAACTTCAAAATGTCTTCTTCTACATTGTCTTCCATGTAGATTGGTGGTATAAAGGTGATGGATCAAGCATAGATTGGTACAGTATGGAGTCAACTACATAAAAAAAGGCATTTTTGACTCCGATAAAGTGTTGAACCAAAAATATATAGGAGAATGTGGGCCTGAATCATGGGGTCCACCCCTATTTTACCATTTCAAGGTAAAACACATTTGGTGGTCGCCAAATATGTTGTTCTGAAAAGGAGAGACTGAGAAAGAGGGAGAGAGACAAAGTGGGAGAGAGATGTATGGAGTGAGAGAGAGAGGGAGTGGGAGAGAGATGTATGGAGTGAGAGAGAGAGGGAGTGGGAGAGAGATGTATGGAGTGAGAGAGAGAGGGAGAGGGAGAGAGAAAGAGAGGGGTAGGAGGAGAGACTGATAGAGAGGGGGAGGGTGGGAGGGAGAAAGGAGAGAGGAGAGGAGAGGGAGAGAGGTGGGAGAGACCTAAGAGAGAGGAGAGAGAGGGAGAGAGAAGTGGGAGAGAGAGAGGGAGTGTGAGAGGGAGAGGGAGAGGGAGTGGGAGAGAGAGAGGGGGGTTAGGAGGGAGTGACTTGAGAGAGAGAGAGGTGCGAGGGAGAGGGGGTGGTTGGGAGAAATGTAAGAGAGAGGGAGAGGGAGAGGTGGGAGAGAGACACCTGAGAGAGAAGGAGAGGGAATCAAAGTGGGAGAGGGGGTGGGAAGGAGAGACCTAAGAGAGTAGGGTGGGAGGTAAGTGAGGCCTGAAAGAGAGGGATTGTGAGAGAGGGCATTGGAGTGACACAACTTAGTCTAGGTAGCATGAGAGGGAGTGAGACTCGAGAGAGAGAGAGACTTGACAGGGAAAGAATTTCTTCAGTTATGGTGGGGGGAAGACCTAAGAGAGGGAGTGGGACCCTTAAACCGAAAACCCTATACCATTAACCCTTAAACCATAAACTATAAACCCCTAAACCCTTAATCCTCTACCCTCTAACCTCTACCCTCTACCCTCACCCCCCCCCACTCTCTCTCTCAACCCTACACCATCTACCCTTAAATCACAAATCATAAATTGTAATCTCTAAACCCTAAACCCTCTACCCTTAACCCTTAATCCCTAAACCCTAAACCCTAAACCCTCTACCCTTAACCCTTAATACCTAAACCCTAAAACATCTACCCTCAACCCTCAACCCTCTACCCTTAACTAAGTTAAAACCTAAACCCTTAAACCCTAATACCTCGACCCCTATACCCTCTTAATCCCTCAACCCCTCAATCCTCAACCCTTAAACCCTAATCCCTCAAATCCTATACCTTCTTAATCCATCAACCCTCAACCCTTAACCCTTAAACCCTAATCCCTCAACCACCATACCCTCTTAATCCCTCAACCCTCAACCCTTAAACCCTTAAACCCTAATCCCTCAACCCTTATGCCCTCTTAATCTCACAACCTTAAAACCTTAACCCTTAAACCCTAATCCCTCAACCCCCATACCCTTTTAATCCCTCAACCCTTAATCCCCATATACCTCAACTCCTATACCCTCTTAATCCATCAACCCTCAACCCTCAACCCTTAAACCCTTAAAACATAATCCCTCAAACCCCATACCCTCTTAATCCCTCAACCCTCAACCCTTAAACCCTAATCCATCAACCCCTATACCCTCTCAATCCCTCAACCCTCAAACCCTAATCCCTCAACCCCTATACCCTCTTAATCCTTGAACCCCTTAACCCTCAACCCTTAAACCCTAATCCCTCAACTCCTCTACAATATCAATCCCTCAACCCTTAAACCCTAATCCCTCAACCCCTATACCCTATTAATCCCTTAACCCTCAACCCTTAAACCCTAATCCCTCAACCCATATACCATCTTCATCCCTCAACCCTCAACCCTCAACCCTTAAACCCTAATCACTCAACCCCTATACCCTCTTAATCCCTCAACCCTTCAACCCTCAACCCCATATACCCTCTTAATCCCTCAACCCATCTACCCTTAACCCTTACACCTTAATCCCTCAACACCCATACTCTCTTAATATCTCAAACCTCAACCCTCAACCCTTATACCCTCTTAATGCCTCAACCCCTCTACACTTTACCCTTAAACCCTAATCCCTCAACCCCTATACTCTCTTAATTGGTCAACCCCTCTACTCTCTACCCTTAAACCCTAATCCCTCAACTCTCGACCCTTAACCCTTAAACCCCAATCCCTCAGCCCTCATACCCTCTTAATTCCTCAACCCTCAACCCTTAAACCCTAATCCCTCAACCCCTATACCCTATTCATCCCTCAACCCTCAACCCTTAAACCCTAATCCCTCAACCCCTATACCCTCTTAATCCCTGAACCCCTCAACCATCAACCTTTAAAGCCTAATCCCTCAACCCCTCTACAATCTTAATCTTGCAACCCTTATTCCTCAACCCTTAAACCCTAATCCCTCAACCCCTATACCCTCTTAATCCCTCAACCCTCAACCCTTAATCCTTAAACCCTCTAAATCCCTCAACCCCCATACCCTCTAAATCCCTCAACCCTCAACCCTTAAACCCTTAAACCCTAATCCTTGAACCCCTATACCCTCTTAATCCCTCAACCCTCAACCCTAATCCCTCAACTCCCATACCCTCTTAATCCCTTAACTGTCAACCCTTCAACCCTAATTCTTCAACCCTTATGCCCTCTGAATCCCTCAACCCTTAACCCTTAAACCCTAATCCCTCAACCCCCATACCCTCTTAATCCCTCAACCCTCAACCCTTAAACCCTAATCCCTCAACCCCTATACCCTCTTAATCCCTCAACCCTTAAACCCTAATCCCTCAACCTCTATATCCTCTTAATCCATCAACCCCTCAACCCTCAACCCTTAAAACCTACTCCCTCAACCCCTCTACAATCGTAATCCCTCAACCCTTAACCCTCAACCCTTAAACCCTAATCCGTTAAACCCTATACCCTCTTTATACCTCAAATCTAAACACCCATACCCTCTTAATCCCTCAACCCTCAACCCTTAACCTTTAAACCCTAATTCCTTAAACCCCATACCCTCTTAATCCCTCAAGCCCTATACCCTCTTACTAGCTCAACCCCTCTACCCTCTACCCTTAAACCCTAATCCCTCAACCCATATACCCTCTTAATCACTCAACCCCTCTACTCTCTACCCTTAAACCCTAATCCATCAACCCTCAACCCTAAAACCTTAATCCCTAATCCCTCAACCCCCATACCCTCTTAATCCCTCAACCCTCAACCCTCAACCCTTAAAACCTTAAACCCTAAACCCCTATACCCTCTTAATACCTCAACCCTCAACCCTTAAACCCTAATTCCTCAACCCCCATACCCTCTTAATACCTCAACCCTCAACCCTTAAACCCTAATCCCTCAACCCCTATACTCTCTTAATACCTCAACCCTCAACCCTTAAACCCTAATCCCTCAACCTCTATACCCTCTTAATCCGTCAACCCTTAAAACCTAATCCCTCAACCTCTCTACAATCTTAATCCCTCGACCCCTAACCCTCAACCCTCAACCCTCAACCATTAAACCTTAATCCCTCAATCCCCACACCCTCTTAATCCCTCAACCCGTATACCATCTTAATCCCTCAACCATCAACCCTTAAACCCTAATCTCACAACCCCTATACCCTTTTAATACCTCAACCATCAACTCTTATACCCTAATCCCTCAACCCCTATACCCTCTTAATTCTTCAACCCTCAACCCTTAAACCCTAATCCCTCTACCCCTATACCCTCTTAATCCCTCAACCCTCAACCCTCAACCCTTAAATCCTAATCCCTCAACCCCTATACCCTCTCAACCCTACAACATCTACCCTTAAACCATAAATAGTAATCCGTAAAACCTTAACCCTTAATCTGTAAACCCTAAACCCTAAACCCTCTACCCTCTACCCTCTACCCTCAACCCTCAACCCTTAAACCCTCAAACCTCAACCCTCTACCCTTAACTAGGTTAAACCCTCTACCCTTAAACTATAAACCCTAAACCCCTAAACCATCTACCCTCTACCCTTAACACCCCCTCTCTCTCTCAACCCTACACCATTTACACTTAAACCATAAATCGTAATCCCTAAACCCTAAACCCTCTACCCTGAACCTTTAATCCGTAAACCCTAAACCCTCTACCCTCAACCCTAACCCATTAAATCCTAAATCCCAAACCCTTAACTAGAATAAACATTAAACCCTTAAACCATCTACCTTTAAACTATAAATTGTAATCCCTAAACCCTAAACCCTCTACCTTTAACCCTTAATACCTAAACCCTCTACTTGAGAGAGAGAGAGAGAGAGGGAGAGGGAGAGTGAGAGGGAGAGAGAGAGGGAGTGAGAGAGGGAGGGAGTGGAAGATAGATAGAGGGAGTCACTATGAGAGGGAGATGGGGTAGGAGGGGGAGACTTGACAAAGAGAGAGAGGGAGATGGGTTAGGATGAAGATACTTGAGAGAGTGAAAGAGGGTGGGAGGGAGAGACCCGAGAGAGAGGGAGAGAAAAACTGGGAGAGAGATAGAGGGAGTGAGAGAGAGAGGGAGAGAGACAAAGTGGGAGAGAGATAGAGAGAGTGAGAGAGAGATGGAGTGGGAGAGAGAGAGAGGGAGAGACATAGAGAGAGAGAGGGTAGGAGGGAGAGACTTGAGAGAGAGAGAGGGTGGGAGGGAGAAACCTAAGAGAGCGGGAGAGGGAGAGAGGGTTGGAGGGAGACACGCGAGAGAGAAGGAGAGGAGACAAAGGAGAGAGGGGTGGAAGGAGATACCTAAGAGAGTAGGAGAGAGAGGGAGTGGGAGAGGGATGGGAGAGATACAAGGAGTGAGAGAGAGAGAGACTTGAGAGATGGAGAGGGGGTGGGAGGGATAGGGAGTGATCGGGGGAGATGGAGTACTTAGGATAGAGGGATTCGAGAGAGATGGAGAGAGCGAGAGAGAGAGAGGGGGTGGGGTGAGATACATGAGATAGAGGGAGGGAGAGAGTGAGAGGGGGTGGGAGGGAGATATTTGAGAGAGAGGGAGAGAGATAGAGGGAGTGAGCAAGATAGACAAAGAGAGGCTTGAAAGAGGGAGAGGGGGTAGAAGGGAGAGACTTGAGAGATAGATAGGGAGGGAGAGGGGGTGGGAGGGAGATACTTGAGAGAGAGAGAGGGAGAGAGAGTGGGAGAGAGATAGAGGGCATCTGAGAGAGAGGGAATTGAGAGAGAGAGGGAGAGGTTGTGGGAGGGAGAAACTTGAGAGAGATGGATAGATAGAGGGAGAGAGATAGAGGGAGAGAGATAGGGAGGGAGTGGAAGAGAGATAAAGGAAGTGATTGTGAGAGGGAGTGGGGGTAGGAGGGGGATACTTAACAAAGAGAGAGAGGGAGAGGGAGTAAGATGAAGATATTTGAGAGAGAGAGAGAGGATGGGAAGGAGAGACCTGAGAGAGACAGAGATATACAAAGTGGGAGAGAGTGAGAGAGAGGGAGTGGGAGAGAGAGGGAGGGAGTGTGTGTGTGTGAGAGAGAGAGAGAGGGGAGATGGAGATACTCGAGAGAGAGACAGAGAGACAGAGAGATAGAGAGGGAGAGAGAGAGGGAGAGAAATAGAGTGAGTGAGAGAGAGAGAGAATGGGAGAGAGATAGAGGGAGTGAGTGATAGACCTAAGAGAGGGAGAGGGGGTAAGAGGGAGAGACTTGAGAGAGAGAGAAAAAGAGAGAAAAGTAACAACCTAAGAGAGAGATGGAGTGAGAGAGACAAAAACACCAAAGAGGGAGAGAGAGAGAGAGGGAGAATGAGAAAGGGGTTTGGATTGAGATAGATTTGTTTAGGTACCTATGTGGGAGGGAAAGAGACCTAAGAGAGGGGATTGGATTGAGAGAGTAGTCTAGGTCACATGGGAGGGAGTGAGACCTGAGAGATAGAGACTTCAAAGGGATAAAGAGTTATCCAGTTACAATAACGAGTTAGAGAAGGTATGAATGGTAAACCTCAACTATCCATCTACGATCATAAACTGTGCACTCTAAGCATTATCAAAGTTGTTGACCAAAAAGATGAAATTTTGGTTATGTGCAAAGAAGGTAATTTGGCGAGCACCAAATGACTCATCACATTTGGCACACGCCAAATTTGGTGCTCACCTAATGTGATGTGTCATTTGGTGAGCACCCAATTTGGCAAGCGCCCAATTTGGCACTCGCCAAATGGCCTTCTTTGGACATGTTAATTGATAGGATTTTCCAAATTTCCTCATATTTTCGTTTGTGCTACCCATCTCATTTGCACATATTTCAATGCAAGTTTATAAAAATACCATGATAGCCTTAACCTCTCTTAGCTATCTAAATATATAATTATTTTTTCATTTTGATTTAGTTAAGGTTTTGATCCATGGCTTCTATTGTAAATGCCTCCTTTTTTTGTCAAAAACCAACATGTGCTAGTTTTAGGATAGAGTTTTACTTATTCATCAAAATGTGAAATAAATTACATTTTTTGAAACTAGACTCCATTATACACATGATGAAAAAAAATAATCAATTTTCGATTAGTTTACAAAAAAATTAGGGGGGAGCATGCTCAAATTTCAACTTTTCAGGATGTGTCCACTTTGAAAATTCATAGAATATTATATATTCATTAAAAAATATATTTGAAAGAATGAGGATAAACTAAATGGTGTTAGCTAATTTCTCACTTTTGGGATTTTTGAAATTCTAAAAAAAAGTCAATCAAAAAGGGGGGAGCCCTCAGGCGCTATGCTTATTTTTTTTATAAAAACAGGTTCTTTTTTGCCTCCCCCCTTTTTGAGACCCTTAATCTTCAATAATTTCAAAAAACAATAGTATCTTAGAAACTAGACTCGGAGCACTTCAATTTTGTTTTTGGCCGCATCTTGAAATTTTGAGCATAACTATCTTCATTTTCTTGTGCAAATCAGATTTTGTTGATTTCAGGAAAAAAAAAAGAAAAAGGTGGCATCTTAAGGGCCAAAATTGTGTTACAGATTCGTGCACTTACCCCAAAACTTAAATTTCATATTTATATTTTCAAATAAATATTTAATTCACTTGAAAATGAGAAAGTTATTTATAAATTTTAATATTCTATCTCTGATACTATGATGTTACATGAACATTTCGATGTTAACAAGTATTGTTTGTGATTCACAATCCAACATAGGAAGGGACCTTAAGATCAAAATTATGTGTTATAATTATGCACCAAAGATATCTATAAACACGAGGTTAAACTGACCTTAAGAAAGCTTTATAGGAAAATAATATCACAAATAAGATCACCTTGAGAAATTGTTTTAGGCAAATAAGATCACAAAAAATAAAGCTTCATGGGCTACTGTTGAATGAAATTATTTGAATTCAACATAAAATAAAAATATTTTCAAATTTAGGTCCAAATGTTTTTTTTTTATTTAACGGGTAAACGGTTTTGATTTGGAACTATGAACCAGTGAGGTCACAAACGGGGGACCTCATCCCCAAATGTTACATGTATATATTGTCATAGAAAATATATATGTACAAACATATCTTAAAGTTCTTGGTACATATAATCTGGATCCGCTCTATCTTTTATTATCTCTGAAATCTTTTCATGGTCTTCAATAGGCAACCTCCACATTTGTTTGACACTCCCTCTTTTTGGTAAAGTTTCAAGATTTAATCTTGTTCCTATAACTAAACGACTATAATGCAAAACATTTTGACTTGGCATATTTTCAATAAATATAATGACATTTGTATATATCTTTGTTTGTTGATAGTATGTTCCTTCAACAACCACTGATCCAATAGGATACTCTTGTCCATCACCATCTGTCATTGATTCTAACAATTTTCATTTTGGTTGCATACATCTTAGTAGATAGTAATCTACACCTTCTATATTGCCAGAATCTACAAGAGCAAAAATATCTCATGTACACACCATGTAGTAAACCATGCTCAACTTATGTAGAATATAAATCAATTGTAAGAACTAAAATTCAAATTAAAAATTAAAAATTTACCTATAACCACTAAATCTTATACACATTCGTAATTAGATAAATATAGAGGATCATAGATATCTATAATTTCATTATCTTCAAAAGGGTTCGATGTGTCCACTAATTTTTTTGTTTCCCATTGTGAGACATACCCATCTCTAATATTCTCACATTGTAGACTATTTTCATTGTTCTCAATGCAATCAACACAAAAACATGATTTTTCTCTCACTCGAATTACTAGAGGCCTATTATGTCATACTGTCATGATTTGATGAAAAATTCTAATACCACTAATTGTTTGACAATTAGTAACAGTTGATTGATCTATAGTTGTAAATTTTAAACATCCAATTAAAAAGTGTATAAAATTGAAAATTCAATTCATGTACACATTGAAATTCATAAAAAAATTCATTTATGTAAATTTAACTTCCCAAAAATATTGTGTGTTGTATATTGAGTCACAGGGAGAAAAATGAATTTTGCACCATTCAACAATTTCATGTGCATTCTTTATGGCATTACTTGCAAGTTCATGTTGGTGAAATGTCAAGTTAAGAGGTTCTGTAGTTGAAAAAACATAATTAGATTGTTTCTAAAAATGCATATGGTGTTACCTGCAAGTTCGTGTTGCCGAAGTGCACACTTCACATGCTCCAACTCCATCATGCTCTCCTTTTCCATGTCCACTCTCATAGAAATTCCACAAAAAATTTATGTCGTGTCTAATTTTTTGTTGCCTTAACCAATTAAAAGAATTTGTAGACTTAAATTATCCTGTGACATTACAACCAATTTCATTTAAAACCAAGAGAATAAAAATAAACTATATGTGTACAACTAATTCAATCTAAACAAGTTAAGTAAACAAATAAACATATATTTAAAAAAAAAAAATTCAACACTTACCAGCACATCCATCCAACCATATCCTGTGTTGTGAAGCATCTATTTGATGTCATCTTAGGTTTTCAAAAAACATTGCAAAACAATGGGCTACATTGCTTCTATCATGACCGATATCATCACTGATATAAAATTCAACCTCTTTGATGATAATTTGTTCATCTTTTCTACTTTGTAGACCATCCAAATGTTCTTAGGCACGCCTATAAAAAACTTGTACAAATATTACAACTTGCTTTCAATGATAATATTCAATTTGGATCTCATTTTGAGGACTAAATGTATAGTTCTCAGAGAAATCAACAATAGAGAGAATACAACCCACTGGAAATAAATTATTTGAGTCATGAACTTGCTTAGCTTGCCATCTAGCATCATGAAAATGTTGAATATTTGGATATATGATATTGCAATATTTATTCATAAACACATTGTAAGACAACTCACTCTCTTTGAGAACAATTTTTTTGGTCTCAATTCTTGACTTTGTTGAGTATTTCTCATATTCAAATCTCTTCCACACAACTTGCATTGAATGATCAATATTGTCAACTTGTAAAAGATTCTTCAAATTTCTACATTCATTACATAATTTTTTTATACATTGTGCTTTCAATTCATCTAAATCTTCTGATTTTTCACATAGAAGAGACTTCACAAACTGTGTTGTACTTCTAGGGATGACTATATTTGGATTGATTACTGCTATAGCTTTTCTATATGGCTGACGGTGTAGATTAAATTCAACATGATTTCGACAACAAGTCTCACGTATCTTAATTATACGTAAAAAACTTGGTCGTAGTCTTCAATCATCCTTTGAAAAATCTTCACTTCTGAAAATTCTTGTTTGAATGCTTCAAAAAGCTCACTTTGAGTTGTATCTATAAAAAAAATTGGATGTGAATTTTTTTACCGTATGCACTTTTTATTTGTATAGTGTCTCTTCTATTGGAAGAAACATGAGAGTGGCTGGTCCAATATTCAATCACATATTCCTTTACATCTTCTGAGATTTTATATTTTTGGGGAACCCTGCAAATATTTACCCAATTATTCTCAAGATTTCCATCCAATCTATTTCTCTTTCTGATATATCTTTAAACAGTTCTCCTAGAAAAATTGAGTAATTTAGAAACTACTTTAACCTATCTTCTATGTGATAATTTCTTACTATAAATTACTGTCATCAATGCTCTACGTGCAACACTTAAATCAACAACTCAAGTCTTGTTTTCAATAGAATTCAATGCTTCTTCCAAGTTTTCAACTATTGTTTTCTTTAATGATCCTGATGAATTTTTATTAATATCAACCCCTAACAAATCCAAAACAAGGGTCATTTATTTCCTCCTAAATAATTTTGCAAATAACTATGCTCTTCCAACTATAAAATTTTCTTCAAAATATTCATCCCATATTATTTTACTGTGTAATTTTACTATGCTTTCAAATAACATATCTTCAGATGAAATTTTATTAAAAGGGGATTCCTAATCCATCTCTATAAGATTTTCCATACCAAGGAAAATATTTCTATGACCACCTTTAGTTTGTCTTGGTACCTGTAATCTTTGGTCATCAACAATTTTCATGGGTTATTCTTAAAAAGATGTTCCTTCATCCAAATTTCTACTCTCTTTTTTTATCATAAAAACTTGTTCTTGTCTTTTTATTCCCCATTACAAATTTCTTAGGCTTGAATTCACCTGCATACAAAAATAACGTGCATTCAAACTTTTTGATGTTTGTAATGGATAAAGTATCCCCTAATATCACGGAGGTATGACTATTTTTTACTATGAAAACATGTATGTGGAAACTGTTGTTTGGAATATTCTCCTCTATGAGAAAGCCTGATTTGATAAAAGTTGATGATCCTAGTTGATAGGATATTTTGGCCTTCTCATTCGTCGTGCTCAACTCTTCTTGATCTAGGGGTCATATGTGATTCTTCTGATCTTCAATCTAAGGTAAGATAATGTATATGACCTAAGACTAGGAAGCAATAAAAGGATATGATTCTAAGATGGGATATGAAAATGGTATGGTATGATATGACAAGCTAAGAATGTAAGAGCTCAAAGACAACTCTAGGTCCAAAGTTGGTTATAATGAAAAGGCTTTACTTGTGTTATGATGGATAGACACAAGGTCTAAAGTTGGTTATGATGGACTCCAAAAGGATTTCCCTACTCAAGGATAATTATATATTTTCTAACTTAAGGATGATGAACCTCAAGTGATGCGGGTGATAGATAGCCACTGGTTTGATTTCAAGGCCTAGGAAGAGTAGTTTAAGTGCAAGATAGAGTTTTCTTTTATCAAGAATGGATATGCAAGTGTGGAGGATATGCAAGGACTACGTGGAATGCAAGGATTGAAAAATAAGAACTAAAATATGTTGCCCCCAAGAGATTTTAGTGATAGGTTCATGTTGGATGTTTGGATAGTTTGACCATTTGGGGTTTGCAAAGTTTGAAATGTTGCAAATTACTAAGTGTGATGTTTATTTGAGAGTTATTTTTGAACACACATGCAAGACATAGCAGACATAATGTGTTTTAGTTTGTTCTTAAGATGAAAAAAATCATGCACAATCCTAGGGTTGGCAAGGACAATATTCGCTGAGTTCACACTTGGATTTCTCTAGTTCAACTTATTCTTAAAGGATGACTTAGAATGTTGGCCACACTAGCTCCCCCTTGCACAACACTCACTTCTCGGGTCAACTAGGCTTCGAGTTCTCATGAATCTCCCATGACAAACTCTTCATCTCTACTAAGAATTGCAAGTATGTGGGATGGTTTCAGAGGTCCGACCTCTTGCACCAACAAATAGAGGGATTTTGGCAACTACAACAAGAGGTGACTAGTAAGGGCTTCTGTATAAGGGGTTATACATGCAGCAAGATTAGTTTCGATAAGGATGATTCTGGGAGCCTACAGAGGTTACACTCTACAAGGTTTGTGGGGATTCACTTGTTGGAATAACACATTCGCACTCATGGTACTTGAACTTTCCTCAAGGACCCAATTTATATACCAGCTGGAAGTAGCTTGGATTTAGCCTATTACCGGATGGATTGTTCCCTTTGGGTGAGTATTTTTTCCACCAAGGTAGGCCCTCTAAAGGATTAAACACATACAAAGATGATGGGTCTAGTTTCTGATCACCAAGCTCGCACAAGGTGAGAGCATACTCCCTACCATCTCAAACATAACAAATAGTGTTCATTCATCCCCTAGTTAAATCTATATGATGAAAGATACAAAAAAAATTAAAAACACCAATTGAAATATGTTCTAAGCTAAAAGACATTTGGTTTCAAAAATAAAAATTCTTTGGCCAAACATCCTGCAAAACCACAAATTAGTAGTTTTTCAAGATTAGTCTTCAATAGTCGAGAACTAAACCACTTGTTAGTCCAAGTGTTAGCTCAAAATATTCATAGTAAAACAAAATGAAAATATAAGCATGAACATAAAATAATCTAACAATAACATATAAATATCAAAACAAAAAATAGATTAAAGAAAAATACCAAATCTTTTGTTTCAGATGCTTGATTTTCCTATTCAACTCGATAGCTTGTGACAAATGCAAATGATTAGAAAAGTATCAATTGTTTAGTATTAAATTCTTAGTGATTTAAGAGAAAAAAGTAAATTATAAAAGTTTATCTTTTTAAAAAATAAGAAATATTCATTAAAAAATGGAAAAAACATAAAAAAAAGACTAATAAAAGCTGACTAAAATAGTTATTTCAATAAAAAATTGGACGAAAAATGGGAGAAATCTAAAAAAGAAATTCAAAAAAAAAAAAAGTTGGCCATTCTATGTTTCATTAGAAATTTAATGAAAACAAAAAGAAATTCGATGAAAATAGAAACAATCTAAAAACCAAATTTGAAAAAATCAGTGTTTCGGTTGAATAGGGTCCGATTGAACAATATTCAGTTGAATATTGTTCGACCGGATGGTATTTGACCGATTAGGAATCGGCTAAATCTTGTTCTACCGAATATATCCACATGACAGGTGACATGACAACAAAGTCACCATTTTCTCAAATTTTCAAAAAAAATCTTCTATTGAATATTTTTTCAATCAAAATTATTTTAAAAATAAAAATAAAAATACCCTTTTGTAGACCTCACAGTGTTGAATTCAAATATATATATATATATATTTTAGTTTTAGTATATAAATATTTTAAAATATTGCAAGTAGGTTGTTCAAAGTAAAGAAAAGGCTCAGTTGAAATTAAATAGAAAATAATAAATCATCATAAAACAAATTGGAAAATATATGATGCCCTAAAGGAGACAATCATCTTCAAAAGGGTATATTTTTTGCAAAATGAAAAAAAAAAGTTTATGTGAACTAAAAACTTTCAAATTGAGTTAGTTTGACTTTAAAATGTTATTACGAGAAAATATACATCAAAATTTCAAAAAAAAAAAATCATGCCCTAGATATTGAAGTAAGCTATCTAGGAAAAAAAAAAATTAGGAGAAAATGAAATTATTTTCTATTTTTTCTTAATGTGAACTGAACGTCACTTTTTCTTGAAATTTTTAGCATAACGAAATCTCCTTTTAAATTGATAAAAAAAAAATTAAAACCAATTAAATTTATTATTTAAAAAAAATAAAAATTATAGGAATAAATTTCAACAAAATTTCTACATTTTATTAGTTTACATCATTTTGAAATTCAAAACATAAATACCACTTATATGTGGTTGAAGTTGAGAACTTTTTTTCATGTTGGTCGATTCTTTTATAAAGTATGACACAAGTTTGTATTTTTACCCATCCACAAAAAGATGCAATTAATAAGGCTTGTGGATGTAAAATAGGACCAGTTAGATCATAAATAACTCCAATTAATTAATAAATCTCTAGATTAGTGTGAAAGTGTAAAGATACACTTTACAACACCCTAAATAAGGCACAATTAGGTCCACTTGGTTTAAAAGGGCCCTAAACTCAATGTGAATGTGTAAAAAACATTACAACAATAAATCAAGGCAACATTAGGCTGAATTTAATATTAATTACTCCAAAATTAAGTGTGAAAAAATGGATAATTTTTCCTACACTACAGGTCTATTATAGGAAATAGTATAGTGTATATGTACATATCCTCTATAACAACATTGCTATATTCTTATTGAATCTTATCTACATACATTCTTCAATGTATAATCATCTTAATAGTGTGATGTAATATATACTTTGAATATTATAGTCAAGAATTCTAGAGTTCTTCATGCATATTTGCTACACTTAGTTATTTTCATTGTTGGATTTATATTCAAGAAATATTACAATTGCTTTCATTAAAATAGTTTGGATTTATTTATCACAAATGGATCATTAAGTAGGATCACATTGAAACCCTTTTCTAGGTCACATTATTATAAAGTAATAGTGTTCAAATTACTAACATATGAAAATGTGTGACACTATAACTCTATAGCCCTAAATATGCAATGGTTTATCTTAATACATTCCCCCAGCCTCATAATTGCTTTAAATATGACAAAACTTAAGCCAATCATAACTTTATTGTAATTATTTACTTTATTCATACTTGGATTTAATATATTAGAAGAAAATTACCAATTTTAGGAATTAATTTACAAATTTGTTTTAATATAGATGAAGTTTCACACATGCTAGACACCATATTATAATTTTATCCTTTAATTGTGTTTGGTTTCATGAGAGGGGAACCCACTTAGGTATTGAAGAGCCCAAAGCACATGCGAGAATAATTGTAAAATATTTCTCCTATTCATTGGCCAATTTTTAATGTCTTTGAGTATAAGGTATGACAAATATTTATAGTCCATTGAAATATAGGTAGTACCAAGTTTGTTGTGGCGATGGTGTATTTCATTATTTTTGTATTCCTTGTGGTGAATGTGTGATGTTTGGTTTATTTTAATGCTTCAATTTGTATATGTGCATATTATTATTCATGTTGTGAGTAAACGCTATCATAATTATGTGTGATCCCATAATAGTGGTTTACAATTTTTGGCCAAATTGGACACTAAACTTATTATTTTTAACTAAATCTTCATATTCGGGCACCTATAGCGGCTAAACCGTGAGGAATTTGAAGATGATTCAAACTAGAGTCTCGTCAATTTTTTTCTGTAGATTCTAAAAATATTTTTTTCAAAATTTTTGCAATCAGATTGCACTTCTTTTTCCATCTCCCACAAAAACTTGTTTTTTTCAAAAAATAACATTTTTAAAAAGTGATGCACATCGTATAACACATTAATTTTTTCGAAGAACGAAAAACTTCTAATTCTTTCAAATTTAGATTTTTAACTCCAATATATAGTGCTTCCACTTGGTCAGATAGTTATTTATTGAATATTTTTTTCTTGAATCAAGTTTCGAAGTCAAACCAATTACAATTCAGATCTAGTGCGACCGTATAACATGTAACTTTTTTTGTATATATCAAAATTCAATTTTATTTTTTCTATTGGATCAAGGAATTCAATATCTAGTGCACTCATATTTTTCAAAAAAATAAATTGATAATCTGTTATTTTTCCACATGTGTAGAATAGAGACCTTCATTTTCAATGAAAACCTATATTTAATAAAGCTAATAAAACTAATAAAACTAAAACATATCAAAATTATATCTGTTGGATAGCTCGTTTTGAGGAATACCTTATTCCAGTTGGATTTTTGAAGTCTCCACTATTTTCATGTTCAAACCAAGCTCCGAAGTGCAAAAAAATAGGTTTTTTTGTGAATTTTGTGAAACATCAAGGAAATGGGGGGTTCGAGCGAACCCGAGTTCGACCAAACCCCCTTCCAAAAAGGGTTTTTCATGCAAATTTTATCTGTGCATGTAATTAATGGGTTCGCTCAAGCCCTAGTTCGAGTGAACCCTTTTTTGGTCCGTTCAAACCATCTAGTTCGTTCGAACCCCCAAAATGTAAAATTTTTCCATGGGGTCATTTTTTGATAGTTTTCCTTCCTCACTAGAATTGTAAACCACTATTGTGGCTTCACCCTTATATGACATTTAGATGTACCAATTTATATTATATGTTGTACCTCATTGGGTGATTATTCTACGATTCATATATTATATATTGATTAGCTTTCCATAAGATCATTGATTTATAAGTGTCTTGGTAGGGATTTGAGGCTGATGATTCCCTCATCCTTCCCTTGTGTGTCTTTGCAACATAATGTGATTATGGGGTTAGTACTCGATCATCATTTGCATGACATTTTCTCCTCTCTTAGACTCATTGTGGTGGCTTCATCTTGCAATCGGTGACACATTGCTTGTAGCATTTGTGAGGTCATTCTTGTGGTTGGTGCCCTTGTGTATGTCACACAACACTTGTATGCATGTTGTTGCACAATGTGACATGTTGTTTCCAAAAAAAAGTCATTTGATTGACTAATGTCCTATGTGTGTTAGCTCAAAGCATTACATGCATATATATTATTTAAGCTTCTATTTTATTTTACTTTACATATTTCAATTATAGATGCTCCTATACTATCTATCTTTAAAAAAATCTATGTGAAAGACTAAACACATAATACTTTTTCATGATTTTTTAAAAAAATAGATATGATAATTTTTGAAAACTTTAACTTCATTATTAACTTTTTTATTATTTATTTATTTATTTTAATATTCTTCAATTTCTTTCAATATTTGTAACAGTTTACAATTAAAAATTTATTTATTTGATTAACTATCAAATTTAATATATCTATTAATATATTAAAATATTAAAAAAATATGAATAATTCAATAAATTAAAACTAATATACATTATTTAATGGTAAACTATTTAACTTTATTAATCACCTTTAAAATAGTTTAATAATTATAAAAATATTGAACAACATAAAAATTTGAAATTATTCTTAATACATTGCGTAAATCCTAAATACAACATTTATGTATTGGCATTGGAATACATGGGTTGCTTCACAAAGAAGTTGTGGAGCCATAACTCAAAGTAATTAAACTGTATGGGTGATGGAATATAGCGACACATTTGCAATGCAACAGAGAAGTATATGCTTTTGGACATTCAATGGGATCGCCTTACGTGGACCAAAAAATAGTGAATAATGGCTACAGTTATCTCCCATTGCTAATGCTTACCCACAATAAGAACCAAATCTCCTTTTTCAAAAGAGGTCATTCGTGTTTGCCAATATCAACATAAAAAAAATCAGCAAAGAATATTTGAACAGCTCTTGATTCTTATCATCTATCTTTTAAATCATTATAAATTGGGAAACCACTCCTAAAACTACGTATATCATTGGATATATCATTTGAGCCCTCTTACATAGCTTCTGTTGGATTATAGTTGAGCTCTATGTAAAATAGATTTCAGTATGAGACTTGCTTTCTATTATCCTTTTCGGATTTCTCTCAAATTTAAGAACATTGAAATTTTTAATTTTTTATATGAATTGGAGGAGGTTCAAAGGGGAAAACAGAAAGCTGCTGTTTGTATTATTTTTGTAAAAGCAGGTGGAGGATTACATAAAAAAAGAACATATCTAAACCAGTCATTAAAGAGGGCAGATAAAAACTAAACGAGAGAAGCCATCACTTTATAGCACTGCGGGATTATGGACGTTCTACAACTCTTTCATATGTGTTAGTCGGCCTTTTTGCCTCACACATATTTTCAACTTATATTTAAAACATTAGAAGTTTAATTATTGTTGGAAGTATTTAATTTTTTAACTGAGCCTTTCTCACGCCAACTCCCCTGTTTTCACCTACTTATCAGAAGACTCCTTTCAACGGCAAGTTTTTTGGGATCTTCATGTTCCTTGCAGTAGATAATGTTTTTTGAAGAAGTGGTGCAGAGTGTGTGCAAGGAGCAGCAGATAGTTTCAGATTGCTCAGTGTGTGCAGGGAGCAGTAGATAGTTCCAGGTAGCTTCAGATTGTTTCGTGTGTGCAGGTGCTCCAGATGAATAGGAAAAAGAAGGAGCTTTGAGAAGATCCAGATTATTGTGTGTGTGTGTGCAGCTTCAAATTGCTGTCAAAGTAGTTTGTAGTTTCAAGTTTAGAAATCATTTTGTAAATGTTATTTTCTGAGTTAATAGAACAAAAAAAAGTTTACATGCTCAGTTGTGTGTCTCCAATCAATTTGTTTTGTTATACCGCATTTTATTTTGATATTCCCAACTAATTGGGAAACAAAACTACAACTCTGTACATTTTATTTGTGTTTGGAATTTAAAAAATCCTTCAATTATATTTTTTCAACTCTCTTTCAGTGCCCTACGTTTACAGATGTGGAAATCAATTTTGTTGGGGATCGCCGTCTTCTCTATGATATGTTGGTGCACTCTATTTGAATGAAAAATAACTGTAAACAAACATTTATATTTAAACAAACTACGTAGAATGGAATTTTATTCTAACTGTTTCTGATTTTATTTTATTGTTTGAAAAGAGAAAATAATTTGTGATCAACGTATTAATTATTTTGTAGGTATTTTAACTACAAGACATCTACTGTACGAACTCTTTAAATTTAGATATCGTGGTTGCTTCCCTCTGGCTATGGCTAATCTAGCCCCTAAACATTGCAATAGGTAATTGACTACTAACAACAATTTTCTCTTCCATTTTCTCATTTTGGCTTTCCGATTGGGAAATGGTTAATTTTTATTTTTTTTGAAGATCTTACTCATCCTCCATACAATATTGACAAACCAAACCCTCATATTCTAACATTTAACATAATCAACATTTTCCTCTAAATTGTTCGCCTGCAAGATCTCTAGACTAGGTGGTTCCCAACAGAAGAGCAGGATCCCACAAGGAGCAACACTGAAACCCTTCTACTCTTTCTAATGGAGAGGGTCTTGACGCGTGCTTTGAAGCTACGGAGGACCTACCTCACCATCACTTCACTCCGTCCCTATTGTCTTTATAATCCTACTCACTTACCATGCATTGACCACCATTGTAAGTTGTGTCTCTAATATTAAATGCACATCTCATCTCATATCATTAAATTTCATTTCCATGGAATTTGATAAAGATATTTTTACAATCTAATCTTCATTGTTACTACAATGAGGCTATAATCTAAAATGTTAATGACTATATAACCACAATTAATCTTCTAGTCATTATAATACTTCAACATATTTATTATGATTACGAGATTATAAGCTAAAATTGTAATGATTATATAAGAACACATCTAAAAAATGCAATCATGTTAGGTGGTTGGTTTGTTATTTCAAAGGCTTGTTCCTATTGTCAATCCTATATTGTATTGAATACTTTAATCTAAGGCAATTTTTTTTTGCATGTCCTATTCTATCAAAGGAATTAAAAATAAATTTATGTGTTGATTAGTGAATTCCATGATGATTGACTTGATTTATGTAGGAGCTAAAAATATTTGTCTTCCTTTGATGTCATGCTTTCTAACTTGTTCATATGCTGTTTAGAGGAGTTGTAAAACCACACCAAGTGTATTTGAGTCATCATTTCAATGTTTCATGTGGGTTTGTCTTGCTTAGTCATGGATAGCTTAATTATTGTCCAATCACACTCATTTCTAGTTATTAGTCATTCTACACTTAATGGTTATAGAGCCTAGCTTATGGTTCCCAATTGTAGGTCTAATTTTTTGTTTGAATTTTCTAGATTACTTGTGTGGACTCAATTGGCCTTTGGATTAAGGAATTTATTTTTTATAGTCTACCTCTCTACCCTACTATGTCATATTTTCTTTTAGTTTGTTATTTATAGTTTTTTTCCACTTAGTCACATGTCCTTGTACTCTTTCTTATGGTGAATCTCTTGTGATTTTTAATTAATTAAATGTTAAGTGAGATATGTTAGAGTGGTCTCAAGATGTATGAATTTGATTCATCTTAAGGGGGTGTATGTGTTTAGATTGAATTTTGTAATGAATTTAATTGCACATGAGTGTTTATGTCTAAATATATACTTATTATGAGTTCTTAAGGATTTTTTTTGTAGTTTGAAATGGGCCATGGCATTCAAAGCCTAGTTTTTGTTCATTTATCTTCAATTTTCCTATCAAAGATAACTCAAGCCTTACCCTCATAAGTTTTTTTTTTTATCCTCAAGAAGAAGATGGGGGCAACCCTTCACCTATTAATTTACCCAAACACTTATCCTCTTTTTGATATTTTTCTTTCCTTCCTTGAGATATCCTTTTCAACTTTCCTTAGCTAGCTATTGCCTTACAAGAGAGGACCTACTATCTTGAGAACCAATAATTAACAACTCCTCTAGGGATTAGGACCTTATCTTTCTTGGGGTTTTTAAAATCAAGACTTTGTTGGCAAGAAAGAATAGATCAATTTGTTCCTTTAGTGATCAAGTTGTGTTCAACAGTTTCATATTTCAAAGTTATGGTAATTCTACTATTTGGATCAAGTTCTTTTCTAATACTATCAATATTTTGGTGAACCAAAGAAGTATATAAAAGGATGAACCATCTAGTTGTTAAGGTACATTTTTTCTTACTTTATCTATGGGTGGTTAAAGTTGGCAATAAAACAAGGGCGAGGAGCCTAGCTCGATTGTCTAAAGAATCCTATTGTAGGCAAGTGGTCACGAGGTCTAGTCTCCCCCAGACCCATGGTACCAAAGGACATGTCATGCCAGCGCCACCAATTACGTGATTTTTTTTACTAGGAGCACTATAGTTTATAGGGGAGCGAATACCCAACCGATTCCTGCAATCTTAAAAAACAAAGTTGGCAATAAAACTTAGAAGAATATTATCTTCCAAGTTTCCATGGATCTTTCATTGTTCAACATTATTCTAATCATTTAAATTTTATTGAAAATGAACTCTCAAATATATAGGATACACATTCATCTCTCCATCTAGGGTGAACCCACAATAATGGGTTACAATTTTTTGTATGAACAAAAATTAGCCCCACCCATCAGAAGATGTTAATCAAATGAAGGGCATTCATAAAAACCTACATGCATTTTAATGGCTTCAAATTAAGAACCCCTTCACATGATCTACCCCACCTTTTCTCAAACTACTTAAACTTTAGCCGATCTACTTAAACATTAGTTGAAACATTCATAAAATGTGTTGATCGGTGAATACAAGGGGGTTCATTCAAAGCCTCTTTCAAATGAAGGGAGCTTTGAATGAACCTCCCATTTTTTCACCTTTCCCCTTCAATTATAAATTTAATGCAATTTTTTAACTTCAAAGCTCAATTTGTAGGTGCAAATAGAGCCAACTAAATAAACCAAGTTAGAGAAACATAGTCCTCGAAATGATATTTCCAACTATAAATTTGATAAATTTGGTTTTTTTAAGTTTACTAAACATAGGTTTTTCACCCAACATAAATTTTGGTGAAAAAACATTGTGGAAAAATAGTAAATTAGTGAAAAAAAAATTGGAAAATATTTATGCACTAGGTATTATGTCCTCATTCGAGCAAAATAAAAATTGAATCTCAATACAATAAATTTTTTTATGTGGAATGAAGTGCACCTATGTCTAAATTGTAATGGTTTGACTTCAAAACTTAATTAAAAGAAAAATATTCAACAAAATATTATAGAACAAAATGCAAGCACCAAATATCAATGTTACCAACCGAAATTCAAAAGAATCAAAATTTAATCATTTGTAGAAAAAAATTATTTAGAACAGAGTACACATCACTTTTAAAAAATGTTGTTTACTATTAAAAACTAGTTATCAAAGGAGACGCAAAAATAACTAAAAAAATTTAATTTTAATTTTTTAAAATATATATTTAAAATATACATATAAAATCTCACAAATCACTAGTTTGCATCATCTTCAAATTCCTAACAGTTTAGCTACTATAGGTGTCAAAAAGTGAAGATTTTGTTCAAAATGTTGATTTCAATGTCAAGTTTGGCCAAAAAGTGTAACCCATTATTGTAGGATGATGAAAGGTATCCTCAATAGGTTATTTTAGTATCTCCTTAATAGGTTTGTTTAGCACTTTCACTTTTTATTTCCACTTCCCCAGGTTAGGGACTAACATAGGTTTCCCAACACTTTCTCCTTACCATTCTCATTTCCTAAGTTTTGTTGGTGTTCTTTGGGTTTCCAAAGAATTAAAGTTTTTTAAGGGGACTGAGGGATTAAAATTTTAACCTTTCTTTTTTTGGTAGCATGTGAGACTTGGATCCTACAAATGAATTCAATGGGGGAGTCCTTCCCCAAGCTATAAGGAGTGGATTGGCTCAAATTAGGGGAGAAATAGGGTTTAACAATTTCAAGGTTAACTTATAGATGAACCAAATTTTGGGGGAAGTCACTAGGCTTGATCATCATATGGAATAATAAGGTAGAAGGGTATTTTTTAAGTTAAAACATATATATATATATATATATACATATATATATATATATAATAGATAAAACCTTAGAAAATGGGGATTTAATTCTTCCCATTAACACACTCCAATCCAGCTATTCTAGAGAATTAAGAAATAAAATAGGAAAATTCATCTTGATTTTGAATCTAAAGTGATTTAGCATGTTAAAATGGTAAGAAATTACTCAATTATGTCTTCCCTATTGTTTGAAATATTATCACATTATAAAAATAGTCAACTCAAGCCTAGGATTTTGAAGCTTTTCCTTGCAAAATCCATTCTAAAACATACTTATGAACTTTCCCTTACCAAGAAAATTTTTGATATGCTACCTTTTCTAGATTTGATAGTGTTGGGGAACTTTAGATATATTTTTTTGTATGAGCATGAATTTTCACCCCTAATGCAAATTCCCCTTTCACTCTTTACACTTTATAAAACCAAAGGTAGAGGTTTAATTAAACTTAAGCCCCCTCCTTGCATTCCACTTGGTGCCTTGTTTGTGTTTCGTTGGGGGCGTTTCTTTCGGGGACGCCCGCGTACTACGTAGATGTTTGCGTGGTGCGCTTATGTCCCTAGAAGATTCCTATGGCTAGAGACTATAAAGGCATTACATTTTTTATTGTAATTATAAGTGTAACGCCCCTCTTCGGTTGGTCAACCCGAATATGGCTATTTTTCATCCATCTCTTCATAATCTCCACTCTTTCATCCATAGCCTTCTTCATTAGAAGTCTTGAACAAGTTGGCACACTCTTTCCATGCTTTGAGCATACACTTTCAAGCTTTTTAGTAACATTCTTCACTCCATTGCATCAATCTACCACTCTATCACTTTGATAGTGCGAGCGAAGGACAAATACCATGGCAGTAGATACTTGAGCTCCTCTCATTCACTCCTCCACAAGCCTTGAGCACTTTGGACAGAGGTGGTAAGCTCCTCTCATCTCCTCTATCATATTCGGTTGAGTAAGAACATATTTTTTGTAGTGTTTCTTGCATACATAGCTTGTATTTCCCTTCTTTATCGTTATTTCTATCATTCGATACTTGGCTATCCATGGAGGTGGAAACACCAAGATAGGGGTCTGACTGAGGTAGACCCCTATACAGCCCCAAAAATTTCTCCCTTTATTGTGTGCAGGTAGAGAGAGTTTGAAGGAAGTTGGCAAGGAGGATATTCTATGAGATCATCTTCATCACCCTCTTGGTAATATACCTCTTTTATCAATACCGTATTTACTTTTCTCTCTTCTTTGTCCCGTTCTTTGCTTCTTGATATTGTTAGAATCGACTATCAGTCCTTTCTCAGGATTCCAACTTCATATTTTTGGTACTCTGGCCATACAGATTCCAGTGCACCTATAAGATGTGAGTGAGCCATGTTGTCATCCCATAACTGTGCTTTTGTCCTCAAACAAAGAGCTCCCTAAGATGCAAAGTTGACTCTAGAAAAGTTACTCATCTAGTCTTCCTACAACTCTCGGGATCAAAGAGTGATCGAAGGACATACAGTCCTCATCATTCTCATCCTTTTCATCCTAATCTTCCTTTGAATTGAGGTAATTTAGGGTAGCCTTTCTGCTCTTGGCCTTTTGTGACCTAGGGCCTTGTAGTGGATGGTTGCCCTCTCTTACATTTTTGTGAACCTGACGTGAACCATTTTGGGGTTCCATTTTGTGATACTGAAAGTTCCTTTCCTCGTATCCTAGGAGTGTTGTATGTGTGAGTGTTTTGAGGCTCTTGCATTGCAACCCAACCTACGACCCCTAGTAGGCGTAATTGGAAGGTTCCAAAGTATTACATAATGAAACCTTAATTGGGTCACTACTTTATCTTATTAATCTTAGGAGGCTCTATAGAAGTACCATTTGGTGTGCATGATGGCCTCTTTCCTTAATCAACCTATTCCCTCTGCATATATTGTGAGTAGTGGTATTAGCATACCCTTCACATCATAGGACTTGTTGATGGGCTTTAATCAGGAACCATCTCCTCTTTACATTCTTGCGAGGATAAATGGGAACACTGTAGCAAGTGTTCTCGGTGATTTGACATCACAAGTGAATACCGTAAATGAGGAGATCATGTTGATTAAATTCCTACATGAAGATGTGTATGATGCACCTGAAAGTACTATCCACACACACAATGGACTTTTCATACCTCCTATAGGGAGTATTGTCCTATCAGTCCTTATTGGACCTAAATCCATAAACCTTAAGTTTCACATCATACTAGAGTCTGAACTCTTCAAAGTGAAGCTAGGTATCCCTTGGCTAGTAGCTATGTACGTGGTTCCCTCAGTTATACACAAATTTTTGAAGATTTTTCATGGAGGTTCGATACACATTGTCAATGACATCGGTTATAGACTATAGGTGGCATGTGGCAATTATACCTTAGATTTATTTTTTCCTACATCCCTTGGTCCTCTCCCACCTAGGAAGGACCTCCTATATCACACGTATCGAAAATACAAGAAGGGATGCGCTAGGCCGAAGAGAGATATCTACCTTCGCCTTATGTTGTTTCGCATAGAGCCTGCCTAAAGGCTAATAGTGATGCCACCAAGGCACATAGGAGGGAAGAAGGGAAGAAATCTTGAGACCCTCCTTCTTCCTCTTCTTTTGTTCAACCTGATGCTTCCTCTCACCCTATTGTCATACCATCTACTTTTGTTTTATGTTTGTAAGAGAATCTCATGGTGCCTACTTGGTGAAAGTCCAAGCTTCCTGCATTTGAGCTTCTTGTCTTCCCCATGGATCCTAGGCCCATTTGGTATGTAAAATAGAAGCCCCCCCATGGGGAGTCCTCTTTGTCTCAGCCTCCACGGCCTCATACTATTCCTTTTCCTAAAATAGTAAACAAAAAGAGGCCCATTGCCGAGGCGTTAGAGGCAATTCTTCCCACCATTTCTGAACTTTCCTCTACTTATCCCATTCAGGATTTTTCCCTTCCACTAGAAAAAATCATGGAGGAAACTCCCATGGTTGAGAAGGATCCCTCTGTCCCTCCACAAGTCCCAGCTTTTGGTTCGAAGAGTTGTAGAAACCACCTTGCACGCAAGCGTAAGTGCTAGCAAAAAGCTCTCCTAGCTGAGCAATCCTCCTTATAGAATAAGGAGGAGGAGAAGACCACATCTCCTATTGCATCCTCTTCTTTCCCTCCTTCCATATTTGAATCTCTTTCGGCTCTCATTGTGAGTGCACATGTACCTGAAAAGGTACAAGTGTTCATCGCTTCTTTGGTAGAGCCACCCTTGTTGAATTCTATCCTGGATGTCTTTCCTTTCCCAAAGCTTGTGGACATGGTGAACACTTCATTTGTGTCCACTGAGTTTCTTCCCTCTTCTCCCTTGACCCTCCTTGTTTCCTCTATGGGGATTTCACCTCCTCCGATGAAGAAGAAGGTAGATCATGACCCCTCCAGCAATGGAGGACGTAAGAAGAGCCCACCTTCTCCAAAAGTTGGCCCCAAATTGACTTGTTTTTTCCTAGTAATGGAACCGATCCCAACCTCCCCCGAGTTTTTCATCGCTCTCAAATCTCTCGATGATCCTAGTGTTGAACCCTAGGTTTGAACTCATCTATCTACCAAGGTGAAACATGGAACTCTTGTTAAGTGCATGTTTAACTCGGTGGATGAAGTTTCGACCCTATCAGTGATCTTCGCTAGGTCAATAACCCTAGACCCACAAAAGATAAGCAATAGAGACTTTACCGGTCTCTCTACCTCTACCCTTTTTATGGAAGGATTAGAAGCTCCTCCCCTTAAAATTCCACCATTGCAGGCTCATCATCCTTCCCCCTTCGATGATCTAGAGTGGGAAGTTTACGACCTCTTAGTCTACTAGTGTTAGGGGGAGACACTCTACTTAATCTTTAGACTAGATATGTGTGTGTGTCATGACATGTGTTCCCCTATGATCATGCTACATGTGCCTGGATGACCCTTGTCACCCCTTTTAGTGTGTGGGTACATGCATGGTTTTTTTGTTGTTAACCTTCCTCTATATGTGTCATCATTCTTCTATGTTTTTGATTGAGTTTTGGTAAATTGGGGACGATAGAAAGCATTGGGAACATTTAGGCCTCCTTCCATATTGACCCTATTTTTTATTTTTTATTTTACTTTATCTTTTGTACATTCTTCTTGATCTGGTTGGGAATTGATGATCTTTCGCCTCTTACCACAATTACCTAATATATATAAATAAAGGCATATTTGACCCCGTGAAACTAGATCCCCCTGTGCCCTCTGTGTGGGATATGCTTCTCTTTACTTTTCTTCTTATCTTTCTCTCGTCTTTTCTTGAGTTTTCCCTTTCCTGTGTGACAACACCTCTTCTACATTACTTGGTCTTTAGAAAACACATTTGTGGTTGAACGAATCTTCTCCCAAAGACTCATTCACATACTTCTTTGTTAAAATTCCATTCTCAACTTGAAACCCTAACAGGACGTGTTCCCTTCATCATGGGTTCATAAATAAAGGACTTGGAAATCCTCCTTCAAAGTGGGAATGGTCTTAGTCTTCCCTTGCATGAGTGCATCTCCTTCCTTTTGAATTCCTTGATGAAGTGAACATCCTTGAAAAGAATTATTCGATGATGAATCGATTCGAGAAGGAAGACATTAAGCTTTTGACTAGTGTGTCGCTTTAGTGGACCCCTTCTTTTCATGCTGGGTTCCCGAGGGATCCCTTCACGAGATTTCAACAAGTTATATGATATTTGGCTTGGGGGTAGCCTGACTAAACCATCTTCACATCCTTACGTCTAGCTTGGGGGCAGCCCCACTAGACTTCACCTTTCAAATAACGTGTCCCTTGAGTGGACCCTCCTTCGTTTTGAAGGGTTCCCAAGGAACCCCTTTGAAATTATTACAACTTAATGATGGTCTGCATGACTCTCTGTTCACTATCATGCTTGTCTACTTCCTAATGTGTTCTATCTACGAGTAAACATGTTGCCATCTCTAGCTCTACAGAGTCCCCTTTTCTTGGTCTCCCTCATTTGAGATTTCTTGGGGGATACCTTCCTTGTAGGTCTGTGGGTTTGTAAGGTACTTTACTCGGTCTCCCTCATGTGAGATTTCTTGGGGGATACCTTCCTTATAGGTTTGTGGTTTTATGAGGTACTTTACTTGGTCTCCCTCATGTGAGAGTTCTTGGAGGATACCTTCCTTTCAGGTCTATAGGTCTATAAGGTGCTTTTCTCAGTCTCCCTCATGTGATATTTTTTGGGGGATACCTTCCTTGTAGGTCTGAGGGTCTATAAGGTTCTTTTCCTGGTTTCCTTCATGTGAGAGTTCTTGAAGGATACCCCCCTTGTAGGAGAGTGAGCCTGTGAGGCATTTTTTTACTTCAGCTTTGTGGTTGTGTGGAACTACAAAGTCCTCTCCTACACTTTCAAGTTCTCTAGACAGTGCTTTGCTTCCTCATCAATTCGAGTATACATCTCTTACTCTATTACTTCCTTACTACTCTTCTTTACCAAAGCAATCATCAGTACTCATGCTCGCTAAAGTGGGGGAAAAATGTATGAGCATGAATTTTCACCCCTAACACAAATTCCCCTTTCACCCTTTACACTTTAGAAAACCAAAGGCAGAGGTTTAATTCCACTTAAGCCCCCTCGCATTCCACTTGGCACCTTGTTTGTGTGACAGTGGGGGAATTTCTGTTGGGGACTCCCGCATGGCATGCAGACGTCCGTGTGGAACACTTACGTCCCTGGCATATTCCTACAACTAGAGACTTCAGAGGCGTTACATTTTTTATTTGAAATCAAAGTGTAGCGCCCCTCTTGGGCTGCCCGACCCAAATATGGCCATTTTTGATCCATCTCTTCATAATCTTCACTCTTTCATCCATAGCCTTCTTCAACAGAAGTCTTGAACAAGTTGGCACACTCTCTCCATACTTTGAGCATACACTTTCAAGCTTTGTAGCAACATTCTTCACTCCATTACAGCAATCTACCACTCCATCACTTTGATAGTGTGAGCATAGAATAGACACCATAGTAGCAGAGGCTTGAGCTCCTCTCATTCACTCCTCCACAAGCCTTGAGCAATTTGGAAGGAGGTGGTAAGCTCCTCTCATCTCCTATATTGTATTTGGTTGAGTAATCACATATTGTTTTGTAGTGTTTCTTGCATACGTAGCTCGTATTTCCCTTCTTTATTGTTATTTATATCATTCCAAACTTGGTTTTCTATGGAGGTGGAAACACCAAGATGAGGGTCTGACTGAGGATGGCCCCTATACAACCCCAAAATTTTCTTCCTTTATTGTGTGTAGGTAGAGAGAGTTTGAAGCAAGCTAGTGAGGAGGATATTCTACGACATCATCTTCGTCACCCTCTCGGTAATATACCTCTTTCATCACTTCAGTATTTAATTTTCTCTCTTCTTAGTCTCATTCTTTGCTTCCCAAGACTATTATACTCGACTATCAGTCCTTTCTCAGGATTCCAACCTCATCTTTCTGGTTCTCTATTTGTACAGATGCCAGCGCACCTATGAGATGTCAATGGGCAACACTGTCATCCCAGAACCGTGCTTTTGTCCTCAAACAAAGAGCTTCTTAAGATGCAGAGTTGACTCCAGAAAAGGGAATCTTCTAGTCTTCCCACAACTCCTGGGATCACAGAGTGATTGAAGGACATACATTCCTCATCATTCTCATCCTTTTCATCCTAATCTTCCTTTGAATTGAGGTAAGTTAGGGTAGTCTTTTCGCTCTTGGCCTTTTGTGACCTGGGGCCTTCCAGTGGTTGGTCCCTCTCTCTTATATTTTCCTATAATGAAATCCTCCATAACAATGAATAGAAGGAACCTTAAATTTAAACAACCTTGATCATCCATGAGATTTTAAATTCCTTTGAGAGAATGGGTTCATTGAAATTCATTACTTCAATAGAACTTATAAGCTAACTCTTTTAAGAAAAAAATGTGGAAAATGTGAAATTATTTTCTTAATTAGATCATAGGAAGACATCTCAAGATGCACCAAATCCCCCTATTGTCTCTTCAAGTTCATTTTTCATATACCAAATACATTGAAAATTTAAATGAGAAATCAAATATATTTCCTATAGGAAATTCTAGAAGAGTCTCCAAAGCACCTTTCAATAATTGATTTTAGTGTGCTTACAAGCCTTCTTAAATTTGTGACACCTTTGGCCTTTTTTTTTACGATGGATTTCTATAGTTAATTATTATAATAATGATTAATTAAATTCATATTTTAATGGGGTGTGGAGGATGACCCATTCCAACACGCACTCTTTGATATTAGCATAATTTGCAAGGTTTTTACTAACTCTATTATGTTCCTTATAAATATGAAACATGTTGAAATGATTAAAGTTTTTTAAAATCTCCCATTAAGGATGATGGAATTACAAGATAATTTTCCATGATATTTTTTCTTAAGCATATCTATGATGATTTTGGAATCTACTTTAATAATTAATATTTAGATGTTAATATCCTTAGCCAAAGAGATACTTGATAAAGTAGCTAGAGCTTTAGTTTTTTTATTGGATTGGATTGCTAGTTTCTTATTTAAGGTGGAAATTATAATTATCTACCTTGATCTCAATTAACAACACATTCTCTCACCTCCCTTGAATTTTCTTTAGTTGATCCATAAAATCTTAGCATGACCCAAACTTTCTTAGAGGGTTTCCATTTTTTTCTTTCCTCTTATTTATGTTAATTATTTCCACATAATTTAGAGGAGAGTCAATACCCCAACTATTGAAACTTCCTTTTCAACTAGAGAAGGAGGTCTTGGATTTTTCATTTGAGTATTTTGAAAAATTCTCTTTAATTAATTGTTTGATACTTTTAGTAGCCACTTTCCAAGGTTTGCACTTCCCCTAAATATCTTATTATGCATTTCCTTTCACATTCCCCAACAATAGTAGGGCAAAGTTTTAATCTAAATTTCTATGATGACTAGGTTATAAAAGGGGGTTTGACTTGTAGTAGTTGATCTAAGGCTATTAGGATAACTGTACACAATATTCAAGTTTGAAAGAATAGCTTTCCTAATTTACTAGCTAATAGGACACATAATAAAATGACAGTCCATAGTATCTTCTACATTGAGGCATAGGACACATATATTGGTTAGAAGATATCCTTTGTGGTGTAGAATCTGAATAGTAGGAATTTTTCCCTTACAAGTGTTGCACCAAAAAAAAAAAATCAAATTGTGGATCCAAAATTTAGACCACTAGAATTTTATAGCCTAAGGGGCTTGGAGAATATCAAAACCTATTTTAACTTTGTACTTCCTAAATGGATTAGTAGGACAAAGTAGATAGTCATCCCTCCAAAAAAATTGGACTTGTAAGGATTAATTCTATTTAGGAGATCCTCTAGTGTGGCCATATCCTCAAAGACCCCCATTTTTCTATTCATTTTCCAAATTCTTCTACTTCCTTCTAAACTTGAATAGTACAAATAACAAAGAAACCAAAATGATTTGAAATACTTATTTGAGTTTAGAGCGAGACTTAAAATTGATAAGGAGGTATTTTCCATAGTGTGTCAAATTATGATATTTCTATCAGGATTCAACTATGTACTTTTACTAGCCAAATTCATTGACCCATGTTTCATGAGTATTGGTTCACAAGAACCCATCTCTCATGATAGTAAAATGGTCCACTCAACACTCATTGAATCTAGGTGATGCTCACAAAGGTGAAGCATTGGGCCTTCCTGAGTTCACCCATTCCATTACTACTTTGACTTAAGCGTGCTTAACCATGGAGTTTTCTCCAAGGTTAAGTCCACTTAGCTTGTGACTCCCTTTGCAAAACCTTCAACAAGTGTTGCGCCTTATGAACCATTCATAAGTTGAAACACTTGCTAAAGGTTTTTCAAATGGAGTCGCAAGCTAAGTGGGTTTAACCTTGGAGAAAACTCCATGGTTAAGCATGCTTGATTCGTTGTAGTAATGGGATGGGTGACCTCCCAAGAAGGCCCGATGCTTCACATTTGTGAGCATCACGTAGATTTAATGAGTGTTGAGTGGACCATTCACTATCACGAGAGATGGTTTCTTGTGAATAGTGCTACTCATGAAATATAATGAGTTTGGCTCGTAAAACTACATGGTTGAATCCTGATAGCAATATCATAATTTGACACATTGTGGAAAATACCTCCTACTTATCAATTGATGAGCTAAAGAGGCTCTATATTGAATGGTTCATAAGGCACAACACTTGTTGAAGGTTTTTTAACTGGGGTTGCAATCTAAGTGGCTTTAACCTTGGAGAAAACTCCATGGTTAAGCGTGATTGAGTTAGAGTAGTATTGAGATGGGTGACCTCTTGGTAAATCCCAGTGCTTCACCTTTGTGAGAATCACCTAGATGTAATGAGTGTTGAGTGGACCATTCACTATCAAGAGAGATGGGTTCTTGTGAACCTTTACTGATGAAACATGGGTCAATGAGTTTGGCTCATAAAACTACATGGTTGAATCTTGATAGCAATATCATAAGACTTAAAATATTGAATATAAATCTCAATTAGCAAAGGATCCTACCAAAATATGAATTTATCACCTCTCCCAACATTCCATATATAACCCCTTTACTTAGTAGTTATTTGGATTTAACAACATTATTCCAAATTCTAAAACTAGTTGGGAGTGAATATCTAGCCATAAAAGACCATGTATTATGATTACCCAAGTATTTAGCTTTCATAATGTGACTCCAAATACTAATTTCAAGAAAAAAAAATCTAGCCGATCTTAGAAATTAGTCTTGGTTGATTATAGGACATAATAACTTGACCAAAATAACACTAGACAGAATAACTCGGTCACAATAACCCAAGGACCAAATAACCCAGGGTCATAATAATCCAAGCCAAAATAACTCGTGGTCAAAATAACCCATGGATAGAATATCCCCATAAGAATATAGATAAAGGAAAACAAATTTTACTAGCTTGATCTAAAATTACCACAAGTTATTCTTTCCATAGTTTATTTTTTCCTTGGGTTATTATTATGGGGTTATTGTGTCCAAGTTGATTTTGATCAGGTTATTATGTTTGGATACCGGCTTGGTTCACCTCTTTGATCTTCCTCATTCCCAACCATCCGCTATTCTTAGGATAAAAAAACTAGTGATAAGAGATCATTGTAAATCTTTGTTTCTCATTCATTCCTGACCATAGGAATCTCCTTTGAATTGAATCAAGTTTTTTAGCTAGGTTTTTAGGGATTTCAAATAGTGAAATAATCTTGATAGGAATTCTCTAGAGGGATCTTTCAATAAGTTTTAACTCAAATACATGTGATAGGAGGTTACCTTTCAATTAGGCCCACTTCTAAAATCTTTTAATCATGTTATTCCAAGTGCAATTGTTGATTCCACTTGAACAAAGTGGCATACCCAAATAGAAGGTTGGAATGGTGTTGATACTCCAACCAAGAACCTTAGCAATATGCAGTTTTTTTTCAATTTGTGTTAAATAAAATAAATCTAATATTGTCAAGATTTATTTTTTGACCAAAGGAAAAAACATATTCTTATAATTTTTAGCTTTTAAAAATGTAGCATCAAAACTTGTCACCCTTGACAATTTCACATTATTTTTTTCTCCCCTTTGCGTTTATGGACCTAATTATGCATTTAATTTCCTATTTTATAAAATATTAAAAAAATCAAACAATGGGAAATAAAAATAAGAATTAAATATTTTCCCCTAACATTTTGGGCCCCAAAAAGAATGGGTCTAGTCTAGGGTGCCCCATGGCCTAGACCACCTCTTGTTGGCTCCAATTTTAATATGTTAGTGTCAATATTTTAATATTTGAATTTCCAATTTCATTTTTCAATTATTAGCATTTTTTTCAAGAAATTAGAAGAATTGCATATAAATACTATTATTTTTCATCATTTTAAATCCTAATGAGAGCTATAAAATCTATTGAGGAAAACTGAAGATAATAAAATCAATCAAGACCATTTAAGGGCTAAATTACCAGCATTATTAAAACACTTGCATCAGTGAAATTCAAGGTTGCAACACATCAAGGAGAATGAGGTTATCTATGTGTAAGGATCTATTATAATGAATCATGTCAAATCATGAAGATGCATTGAATTGTCCTATACATGCTAGGTAAATAAATCTATTATGTTTTATGAGCTAACATTTTTCAAGTATATTAAGCAATCAAGGTATCCATCAATAAAATTTTATGGAAACTTGTGTGACATCAATTCAACAAGGGTTTCACATCAAGGCAACATTTTCATTTATCATTTCAGTCAATTATTGTTGTTTTGGCCTCTGCCTAACCTAGGGTATGCACTCTTGATCATTATCAATCATTGTGTGTGGAGGTAGAAATATCAAAATGGGTTTGACTTAGGTAAGCCCCTATACAACACAACCATTTCCCCTCTTTCCATGTGTGAAACTCAGATCCAAAGGTTTCAGTAGGTGACAATCTCAAATAACATAGTGTAAAATTTAATTCATGGTTCAAACTTTGCATATCCAATAAAAGAGGAGGCCAATTTGGCTTGCACCATGCCCTTGACATGCTATTTCATCCTCAAATTTGTGTCACAAGTGCATAGTACTCTACCCTCCTCACATCTACTTTTTTTCTAGAATTTTAGTTTCATTTGTGTGATAAATTACATTTTTAAATCAAATAGGCCTATTAAAATACACATCAAATTAAGCATCCTCACAACTCAATACAACATAAACCCTAGGAGGTTTGTTCTCCCTTGTGGAAACAAGTCAATAATAAAACCCTAGTTGGTTTATGTTTAAATCTTGAGTCAAGTGAAAAGAAGAGAATCTTAGTTAACCTAATTGGATCTAGGATCACTTTTCCTACTTAATATTTTGGTCAACCTAACATATCTTGCACTTGGAATTTTTAAATTTTTGGTAGCATAAAATTTTTAAAAATATTTTAAAATCCTAGGTGCTTTGAAGATCTTGTTGTTATTTTCATTTAGTTCATTTTTCAAAAAATATGCATTTGCATTATTTATTCATCATAAAAAGAAAAAAAAGAAAAAAAAAATTGGATTTTAATAGCATAATTTGAGATCTAATTTTCCTTATTTAGGGCTTAGATCTGAGTTAGTTTCATTGAAAAATTTAATTGCAATAATATTTTCATTTATGCATGTATATTTTAGTGAAAAACATTAAAAAGTGAAAAAAATTGAATAGTATTTTCATTTCAAAATATCAAAAAGCATTTCTTTTTGTATTTTTTGAAAAATTGTTAACTTAAATAATATTTTAATTTCTAAAAATCATCATTTGAACATAACATATTACCCTTAAAATATCAAATATTGCATGCATGTATGCAATTCATATATAAAAAATAGATTTTATGCATTTCTATAAGTTTGTTTACTTCTAGACCTAGACCTTTGCAACCTAGTACCCTTAAACATTGTTGATGGTTTCCATTTCATAAATTTTCTAAAATCACTTTTCTAGTTTAGGGTGTATATCACCCCTTTCCAACCAATTTGGGTTAATTTTTTATTTTTGTAAATCCCTTCCTCTAGTCTTTGTTTAGGTATGGGTCCCATTCTAGAAGTTTTTTCTAAAAATTGTTTGATTTTTCTCTGCATTGCCAATTTACACAATTTACTGGAAAAATAGAGTTTACGAGCTTGAAGGGTTGAATCTAGAAGGTAATTTGCAAGAATGTTTCATATTATCATGTTACATGTTTCCTAGCTATATTTTCCACTTGATCAAATGCTTGGTAATCTCCCATTTTGACAATATCTATTCTTTTTTATATAAAGGATTACCCCTTGAGATATACTAAATAAAATAGTTCAATTATGTTTCCTAAAATATTAGGGTTTTGTAAATAAAATAGTTCAATCATGTTTCCAATTTAAATAACATTTAAAAATATGTTGCTTAAGTTATTACTATCAAACTATCTAAGATGATGAGATTCATTACACTATGCTTGTAAAATAACATTAACTTTTAGTTTTACTATCCTAAAGCTTTATCACTATTTACTTCATGTTTAGAACCATATAATATTGTAAAATTTTATCCCCATAAATAACTTATGTCTGAAATTTATTTATCCAAATGCCATGCTAAGTGGGTGAAACTACATACAGAGTTTGCACTAAATTTAATTTGGACTAAAAATATACTAAAGGAGAATTTTTTGTTGACCATTTAGTATATACTCTTCCTCCTATTTTTTTCTTACTCTCAATGCCTTTCCTAATGAGTCTATTCTCACGATATATTTTGATAATCCATGGGAAATATATTTCATTGGTTCAAAATGCTCTAAATAAACTCAATAGTTCCAATGTAATACTAATCCCATGATTGGGAAAACCTACTATCCTCTTTATTTTCCTCTTAGCTTACCTTAATATTGAAGAGTATGAATCCCTTAGAGTCTTGATTATGTGTTGCACTATCTTTTACTATTTATTCTTTGAAAATTTGGGGCCTCAACCTAAATAGTTAAATTTCATATACCTATGTACTCAAGGGGATATATCTATTATTATTTCCACCAATTATTTCACTAAATGGGTTAAACGTATTGCCTTGTTCCTTTCCACTACTAAATTAATTTTTTATATATATTACCATATCCAACTTTTATATTATTTTATGGAAATATTGTAAAAGAATCCATTTGCACTACACCTTACTCTTTTTCATAATGCTAGGATTGTTATATGAATTTTGACCTCAAAATATCTTTTCTTTGAGTTTTACTTTATGTGCTAATTAATTTGATAATACTTATTAAAAACATTATCTCAAAGAAATCAAGGAACTTTTATGAACATTATGCAAGTATCTTACAAAATCTCTACACCTAGACCAAAAATGGCTTAAATGGTTATATGATTAGTGTGTTCTCACTTATTCCTTTCAAGAACTAGTGGTTTGACCTTATCTATGAAAATTAATGCATGAAATGCAAATGAATATGTTAATGATTAAAGATAAATTTAGTCCTAATTTATTTCCACTATGAAAATACAATTTATTGCATCGCGATTTTAGATTGTTGAATTTTTAAAGAACCCATCAACATCATTTGAATCTTCATCACATTTATGTGTATACCTACTCTCTTCTAGTTTCTCTTTGTACTATATGTACTCAACTATTATAGAATACTTGATCATTATTTTGATCAATATTATAGAATTTGACACATAAGAGAGTTGTAAGATGTGTAAGAGGTGCAAGATGAGTTATCATTTCAATTTTATTAACTATGTGACTATGGGGCATTAGATTTTTGACATGGCTTATGGTTTTGAAGTTGATTATTTTAAATAATGTCACTTGATAGTTTCTATTTTTAAAATTTTCTTCATATTGGAAGCATGTGATGGATGATTGCAATTTTATTTTGAGGTACTTATACTATGCTTGTTTATTGTAAAAAGGGTACATAATTTTATTAGTGTACCTACTTGTTATTGAGATCAATACAAGCTTGGGTCTCTTTAGTGGTGGAGTCAAGACTAAAACATAATGAGGAATTCCATTATGGAACCCTCTTACTCTAAGGACTACTATCACATAACTTATATAAAGATAAGGTTAGATGCATGAATGACCACGGAGGGGTACCACCTAGTTTATGGTGCAAAATTTGACCAAGATAAGGAGGAAGAGTTTGAATATAGTACTAATATTGGAGAGGAGGAGGAGGGAGAAATATAGGATAAGGAAGTTTTAAAGGATTTTCAAGAGGAGGCTATAGGTTTCCCTCAATTTATACATGATACTTAGATGATAGGATTAGATGATAATTTTGTGTTTCATATTGTAGCTAGGATACCCTTATTAATACTTCACTTTTTTTTTCTTTGATTTTCTATCATGGTCTATAAATTGATTATCATTTTATGCTCTAATATAATACTAGTTCATGTTCTTTTAGTTTTTTTTTACACTTAATTTTATAAGTACCATAGAGGGATGAAGGGAAATTATCATAAACGCATATTTATCCCTATCATGTTATGAGATAGAGAGGCACCCCAAGTCAATGTGGGGATGACATCGGTAGTAGTTTAACAAAAGAAATTTCACTCCTACCTACCATGCAAAGAGAAGATGGCTATTATGTTGGAGAGAGAGGTTGATTTACTATGAGAGATGGCTAGTGTCATGATTATTCAATGGAAACATACTAAATCACAATCTAGGGCACTAGGCTACTCTCACATATGAGTTCACAGACTAGTTCACTCTTATGGATAGTCTCAAAGGACTCATATGTGTTCTTATATAGAAAAAATAAGAGGATGTATTTTAGTACAATATCCCTAGAGGATCTATGACTCTGTAATACCCCTCTGTTTTGCTTCTTGTTCAAGTTGCTTTATACTATGTTTGGTTGCAATTACTTTGATATTGGATACATTTTGTTATAATGTTTTGATCGTTACTATTGAGCGACAACTATTATTGTGGGATGTAATTATCTGATTATTGTTTCACATGCATTATAGATTAATGTTGTTGTAGAATTAACATGAGATGTTATTATGAGATTATTGGATTATGATGGAAGTGTCAGTTTCGATGAGTGTATTGGTGAAGAGGACGGTTTCGCATCACTCGCTTGCGAGCGCCCTGCGAATCCGTAATTCCGTCTTCACGGTGTGTATTATATGCTGGATATATCGTATGATGTTGTTTACTTGGTTGCAGGATTGCAGGTACATGACATCGACTCCACCTGGTTTCACAGGTTTGAGCGTGTCGATCCAACGGTTAAGTTGAACGGGAGATAGTAGCTAGGTAACATGTGTCAAGTCTATACCCTAGCCTTAGTGTGTCATCAGTTGTGTGTGTCGAGTCATTGTCTGTCTTGCTTTGATGTTATTTAATTCTGAAGCATTCTTGATTTGGAAATAGATATTTAGAATAATTGCATTTAAATCATGTTGATGATTATTAATTTAAATAATGCAATGTGGATAAAAGTTTATACTTAAAATTAATTAATTATATTTAGTTTATTTAATTAATTAAATTTGATCCAAGGGGTTGAATTTAGTTATTAAATAATTAAATTAATTAATTAAACGTGATGCAAGAGAATGAAAGGAAATAAAAGAATTAGAATTAATTTTGGAATTTAATTCCAACGTGTGAGAATTAAATTAGAAATTGTAATTAAATGTTTATTTGGGAAATTGGTTGCAACTTTGGAAATTAATTTATTATTTGAAATTTCATTTTAAATTGAAAGTGGGTTTTGAAAAGTGAAATTGAAATTGAAATTAAAATTGAAATTGAAAGTGAAATTGAAATTGAAATTGAAATATCTAATTTGCATGTAATGTGAATTAGGGTTGAATTAGGTATTTTTGATTTATAAGAATATACGTTTTAATTTTAGGGAAGAGAGTTTTTAGAAAAATACATTTTTACAGCAAGAAAGAAACTTTGGAAAATTTGCACAAGGGTTTGAAGAAAGTTTGATTGTAGAAAAGATTGTTTGCATTTGTTGGATTTTGGATTGGATTCATTGGAGGATTGAAGAAAATTCAGGAAATCTTTGGAGGAGGCTTGCAACAAAAATTCATCTCTTCCTGTAGCTTCTTGTACCAGGTTTTCCTCTTTGTGTTTTATTGTTCTTGATTGTTTTTCTTTAAAATAGTAATGATTAAAGATTTGTTTGTTAAATCTGTTTTAGAAAACAAACTTGATATTAGAAGAAAAGAATTAAATAAATTTATAGCCTTTGCTTGTGAAAATTCTTGAGTGAAAATTATGAAAACCTTAGTTGAATTTAAATTATTTGGAGAAATTGATTTTATTGTTATTAAAATCAAACATAGAGATTGAACAATGCATTTAGAATGTTTTCAGAAAATGAAACTTTCTGTTTATTATCAAAAAATGGATTTTAAAATCTGCAGTATAGTTATATTTTCATGGTAAAATAGTCTGATTGCGCCACCTATAACTTTACTTTCACAAACTGGGTTTTCAAGAAATTTAAAGGGTTTTTGCATTTTGCAATTTTCTTACCCTTGTTCAAAAATATCAAATACCCAGATCGTAGTTTTTGAGTTATGCTTGAAACATGAGACTATTGTTAAGATATTTTCTCATGGCTATTCTGAAAATAAAATAATAATAAATTGATATTTATAAATTTTAATATTTTATGTATTGTTATTATAATATTAAAATATTATTTAATAATATTTTATATTATAATTTATAATACTAAAGTATTATATTTATTTATAATTTTTTTAAATAAAATTTGTATATTAGATTAGTGGAATTAAAATTATAAACATATGGGGAAATTATTGTTTATTTTAAAATGGCATGTTAAAGTTTAATTGAAGGAGTTAAATATTTGATTTAAAGAATGCATAATTTACAATTGAATTGTGAAATTTAAATTCATATGTAAAAGGTCCAATTATTAATTTGATTTAATTGGAAAAATATATATTTATATTTTGAAAAATTAGTGATAAGGGATATTTTATTTTGAATTAAACAATTTGATATTCTGCAAAGGATAGAAGATATGTTAATGATTAAATATATTTAAATATATTAATTTATATTTAGTATATGTATATTGAAGGTATTTATCCATTTGAGAGAATAAATAATATTTTATATTATTTTATTTTTTTGTTTGCAAATTGGGTATTATTAGTGTTCTAAAAGAAATAATTAGTATGTGTAGAAAATGTATAGAGAAATATATTTAAATATATTGAAGAATTATAGAAATATTTATATTGAAATGTTTGTTTTATTTAATGAGATTTAATTAGAAACAATATGAATGCGTGGCCAAATAGACAAGCCAAAAGATATTTTTATACATTGATGAAATTGCATGTTTTTAAATGGATGGTTGATGAGACATAGACTCCGGATAGAAAATTGGAAAAGATTGTTTGCAATAGTGTTAGGTTGCATTAGAAGTAAATTTAGGAACTATCTCTATTGAAAAAGGCAAATAGTTATTATGTTTTATTTTCATAGAACAAATTAATCGTTGTGATTGGAATATTAAAGAATCTATATAATTGAGTTTATTAATATATATGTTTGGTGTATATATAATATGGAGCATGTAAAATATGTTAAGGGTAAATTCATTATCGTATTTCGTTTTTATAAGATGTATGCAATATATTATTGAATAGAGATTTAAAAATGGATTGATTAGTGTATATGGAAAATGGATAGAGAAACAATATGTTATTATATTAAAGTGATTGAATGTTTAGAATAGAAAATTGAATGAGATGTAAGATTTGGTTAGGAAATGGGAAAAGTTTATTTGCATGGATTTGTGTCAATTTAAAAGTAAATTAAGAAGTTGTTTTAGTGATGAGGCAATCAATTATGTTATTTATTAATTTCTATTTAGATTAATTGAATCATTGTGATTGGATTATGAAAGAGATATGGATTTAGTATATCCAAAAGTAGTATCTTCCTTATGATTATCTTAAAGGATTTAATTCTTTGTATTCAGTAAAGGGAAGTAAGTTTAATTGTTTTAAATTCCAATAATGAAAAGGGAAATAGGGGTTATGATTATTTTAGATGATCTACTTATCATGTCTTTGACTTTGTCAACACTACCTATTGAATGAATATGGATTTAGGAAATCCAAATATTATATTTGATTGATGACTTGAATGCTTTTGTTGTTATGTCGTCAAGTTGCATTGTTGGTTTTGGGATTTAGTGTTAGTCCTAAATTATAAGTCTTCCAGAAGAACTTAGAGGATAAGGGTTATTGAATCTTTATGTCATCCAGTTGTTTTCCCTTGGGTAGTGCATGGCATCTTTTCAGTTTTACCCGGTTTTCATGAACGGGGATGTTTGCACCTCCTTGGTTTAGGAGCGGATTATGGGATCCATGTCTCCTTGTATGGAGTGACCTTGTTATGTGGTTTCATCTTGTTGCCTCCTGTGAAAGGAGTGGACTATGTGTTGTTGCCTCCAAGATGTTTGGAGTGGGATCTTTTGTCTAATCCTGTGAAAGGAGTGGACTATGTGATTGTTGCCTCCAAGATGTTTGGAGTGAGTTTCTATTATTTGTATCCTCCTTGTGTTGGAGTGGATTATGATACCTAGTTGGTATGCACTTGTGGTTCCCTTGGTGGATTGTTTGGATGTGTGTTGTCGAATAGAAGAGTGGCTTCTGTTAGGCGCCAGAGCCCAAAGAGGTAAACTGGATAACCTTCAGGAGTGATTTAAACAAGTGATAATTAAAATAATGTACTTAGAAGATTAGGACTAACTTCACATTAATCAAGATAACTTAATCCTCACTCATAGACGCAAGGGCTTGTTTAGATTTGGGATGAGTGAGAAGGCCTGGAATGGCAAGATCAACTATCTTGCTCTTGCGAGAGGTAGTTGATTCTGCATGTGTGAGTATGAGTGTCGGGATTCGGTTGAGGCCACCAGGATTACTTGTGCCGGAGCCTATGAAGAATGCCCAGAGGATATCTCATGACAAACCTTGCGATGACACTCTATCTATGACAACTATTGTTAATTATTTTATGTGTATGGTTATGTGAACATACTTGATCTACTTTATGTCTGGAAGCAATGTGACCTATGTTAGTGATGTTGGAGTTGTACTTGTATTGTATTTGATTTGTACTTGTATTGTACTTGAGTTGTACTTGATTCATACTTGTATGGTGAATGAGTTGTGCTTGTTAATTCATTTGGTTGGTTATAACTGTATGAGTCAGTATGAGTCTACCTTTGGTTAGAGGTAGTAGAATCTTGTCCATGTTACTTTGTTACTATCTCCTAGCATGGGGGGTGGGCCTTCGGGTACCACATTGGTTGGGTGGAACATGCACCAAAACCGTTGGGTCCCCATCGATCTTCAGTACTTGGTGGCGAGACATCCAGATGGACAACTCGCGGTTCGTGTTGTAATTTCTTGCATTGTAATATTTTAACTTGTATAAGTTATTTTATCCCTCTTATGTTTATGAGGAGGAATTTTGTAATTGTAATCATTTGTACTATTGCCTCATTCTAGGAATGAGTGATGTATTTATTGGATTAAGATAATGTTTATGAGATTATGTCTTGGTTGATTATCTTATATTATTTTGTGGTATTCTTATGATGTATGATGTTTATCTCATAAAGTTCATAAGGCTATAGTTATATGTAATATGTATGTGTGGGTTTGGGTAATCCTAACCTTGTAGCCTTAGAGGTTGTTGTTAACTAGTAAGTGAATGTGTATGTTAAATGCACTTTATAAAAAAAAATTAGTTCGCTTAAGACGTTAATTGCAACTTCCTTTAAGGCTATTTGGCGGGGCATTACAGACTCAAAGATGACCTTAAGAGATTGGTTGATTGTGTGTGCCACCTAATACTTAATTATCTTACTAATTTTCTCCCATGTACACTCTAGTTATATTTTATTTTAATTATGAACCCTCGATGATACAACATACATACTCAATTGCTCTCATGTAGATAGAGTGTAGCTCATGTTTATGTGTTTATTTATCTTTCTAATGTGAACATGGTTAGCTAAGAATTCAGGTTTTCTTAATGATATATATTTATATAAATGTTATATTATATAATTTTACACAATTTCTAGAGTTATAAGATGTGCAAGAAGTGCAAGATGACTTATAATTTCAAGCTTCTTGTACATGTGACTATGGGACATTAATTTTTTTATATGGCTTATGGTTTTGTATATTTATTTTGAATAGTGCACTCAATAGTTTATAATTTTCTACATATTGGAGACGTGATGGATGATTGTAATGTGATACTTTTATATAGATTTAGGGTTATCTTGATTTAGAGTTAGAAATTTAGGATTTAATAATTTAGGGTTTAAAATTTTTCAAGCTATGGTTAATTAAAATTATAGGTAGGAAGAGGGTTAACAATTTCACAAAGAGGGAAAAATGGGGAAAATGGGGAAAATGGAATACTAGATCTCATTTGTTTAAACCTACTCCTTTGCTTGAAGGTCCTCTATCCCTAAGTTGTTGAACAGTCTAGATAATTGATAGGGGGTGAATCAGTTATTATAAAATAATTTTATTGACTTTAATTAATCTGGAGCAAACTTAAATCAATTAGATAATAATCTAATAGATATAAACATGAAAATAAATAACAACACCATGCATAATGAACACCAGAATTTACGTGGAAACCCAAGAAGGAAAAAAAATGCAGAATGCTAATTCTCAATTATAGAACACCAATTAAGGTGACACCAATTATGGTGATTTTTACAAAGGATCACTACCAGTGGGCTCACTACCCAACTATTACAACCAAAGATAAAAGGGCTCACTACTAAAAGAGAAAGGATCATTTCCTATATAAAATGGATCCCTGCCAGAAGAATGATGAAAGGGAATCCAGCACTAAAATAACTGTCACCAACAATGACATCAAATAGAATCCCATTGTTTATTTCCTTTGATTGTATACTTTTTCACAACGTCTAGATTTTTAGATTCGCATTCACCACACTTTCTTTCATTGAACATAATCAAATTTCACTTATACCATTACATGCCTTCATAATCTCCTAATTCATCCAAACGCAATTTTAATTAGGTCACCAAAAAAAATTCCCCCAGTGGAAAGGAATGAAACATGGACCATACAAAACCTACTCACTCAAATCAACATGCTATATATTAACCATGATATTTGGAACCAAAGAATATATACATGTTACAATGAAAACAATGTTCAGAGGCACTTTAACTGATTTCCAAATCGGTTTGAAGTCATGAGAGTGTATCTCATTATGTTACAAAATGAAGGGAACTAGGACATGCACAACCAAAGATAAATCATCACAACAAAACATCCAGATCACACCAATCCAAATCACCAAAGCATCAAAATCAAACCTTAATCAATCAACCAAGATATGTTGACATCGATTAAAACAATCAACATCACATTCCAACAATCTCCCCCTTTATCATTGATGGAAACATTCATCAATGACAAGAAAAGCAACACAATGTCAGTATCAACAACATCAAGGACCTTCTTTTCTTCTCCCCATTATACATCAAAGACAAAGGGTAGAAACTCCCCCTGAAAAACTCTCTCTACTCCCCCTATGAGGAAGCCAACAATAATTGATCCAGATAAGTGTGAGCATATGATACCCTGAACCAATGCACACCCTGGTGAAAATTATTGTAGACTAGGAGGGGGCATAACCCTTGACTCCTATTGGAGATACTCAAAATTATCTTTGCTAAACTGTTTTGTGAAAATATTTGCAATATTTTCTTTTGTAGGTTCATATTCAAGTTTTACCTCATTTTCCAAAACCTTCTCTCTCAATAAATGATATCTAATTGATATATGTTTTATTTTGGAGTGTTGTACCATATTTTTTGAAATTTTTATTGTACTAGTATTAACACACATAATTGAGATTGATACATCAAATGATATGTCAATTTCCTTTAGCATTTGTTTCATCCACAATACCTGAGTGCAACATGAGGATGCTGTAATGTATTAAGCTTCGAAAGTAGATAAAGATATATAATATTGTTTCTTTCTTGACCAAGCAACCAACTAGGAGCTAAGGAAATAAGCTCCACGACTTGTGCTCCACCTGTTATCAACACATCTAGCCTAGTCAACATTAGTATAAGTTGTCAAAGTGAAATTTGAGTCATTTGGATACCATAACACCATATCTTTTGTACCCTTCAAATATCTAAAGATCCTTTTTACTGAAACAACATGTGATTCCTTTGGTTCTTGTTGAAATCTAGTCACTAAAAAAACTACATACATAATGTGTGGTCTAGTAGGAATCAAATATAAGAGTCCAATCATTTATCTATTCAAACTTTTATCATATTTAGGTGAATCATCTTATTTTTTCAACTTATATCCAGTAACAATAGGTGTACAAAACAGTTTGGAGTTCTCTAATCCAAACTTCTTCAATAATTATTTGGTATCCTTGGATTGAGAAATGAAAATTCCTTTATTGTTTTGATTTGCTTGTAATCCAAGGAAGAAATTTAACTCACCTATCATAGACATTTTTAATTCCTTCTAAAATTATCTCATCAACATAAACCACAATAATCAACATTTGATCTAAGTGAATTATGTAGTACAAATTACTGTCAGTAGGTCCCCTTTGAAATCCTTGTCCAATCAATTACTTGAATAATATTTCATACCAAGCTCTAAGAGGTTTCTTCAATCTGTATAAAGCTTTCTTCAACCTGCAAACAACATCTAGGTTACTATCAGACTTAAATCCCTCTAGTTTCTCAATGTATACTTCTTCCTTTAGTTCTCCATTCAAGAATGCATATTTGACATCCATTTGATAGAATTTCAAATCCTTAAAAGATGAAAAAGCTAAGAATATTTGGATCGCTTCCATCCGGGCAACAGGGGCATATGTTTCTTCAAAACAAATACCTTTCATCTAAGTGTAACCTTTGCAAACCAATCTTTCCTTGTTTCTCATTACCTTTCCATTTTCATCTAGCTTGTTCCGGAATACCCACTTTGTTCCAATTACATTTTTTTCTATCAATCAAGGCACAAGTTCCCGTGTCTGATTTTTCTCTATCTGATCAAGTTCTTCTTTCATTTCCTTCACCTAATTCTGATCATTACATTCTACTTTCATAGTCTTTGGCTTAGTTTTTGAAACACAGTAATACTTATTCTTGAGAAGCTTTGTGTCTTGTGATGATTCCTTTATTCTTATCTCCAATAATTTTATTTTTTGAATGGTTTCTCTGTACATACCTTGGATTTTTGGTTGTAGTTTTCAAAGCCTTATTTGTCTCTTCTTCTTCTTTCCTATCCTTTTCTCCTTTGTCATCTAAGTTATCTGATTCATATTCAATACTCCTGTCAGGATTTCTTTGAACATCTTCATCTACTTTCACATTCACACTTTCAACTATCTTGTTCAATCTCTTGTTGTAACACTGATACGTCTTGCTTCTTGTAGAGTAACCCAAAAAGATGTCTTCATCAACTCTATTATTGAACTTTCCAAGATTTTGATCCTCATCTCTTTGGATGTAGTATTTTGTTCCAATTTTTTTGAAGTACTTTAGTATGGGAGCTCCTACATGCAACAACTCATATGATGTCTTTACATATTTCCTTTGAAATAGTACCCTATTAAGAGTGTATATTATTTTTTGTATCACTTCTCTCTAGTACACATGTGGTAAAACTACTTCACTAATCATTGTTCTAGCTACTTCTTGAACTACTTGGTTCATTCTTTCAACTACACCATTTTGTCATGGTGTTCTAGGGGCAGATAGATGTCTTTTAATGTCATGTTTCTCATACAAATTTTTGAATTTATCAAAATTAAACTCTCCTCCTCTATCATATCTTAAACACTTGATTCTCTCATCAACTTCATTCTCCACTCTTGCCTTGAAAATATTTTTTTTTTCTAAATCCTCTAATTTTTCTCTTAAAAATGCAACCTAGGTTAATCTCGAATAATCATTTATTAAAAGCATGAAATATTTCTCACCTTGTAAACTTCTTGTTTTGGTCTGACCACATAGGTCAATGTGTACAAGGTCTAATAAACTGGTAGAGGATTCTTCTTTTCTTCAGAATGTTTCTCTAGCTTGCTTTCCTTCTTGACATCCTTTACGGATAGTGTTTTGTGGTTTGTTTAGTCTTAGAAAATCTCTAACTGCCCTTGTTGAACTTATCCTTACCAAGTTGTCGAAGTTGATGTGACACATCATCCAATGCCAGAGCCAACTGTCATTGCTCTGAGATAATAAACATCTCTTTTAGCTCCTTCTCATTGATACATATCCCCACTTTTTCTTTTTCCTACTACAATAACTGTTATGGAACTCTTTTGGATCTCACAACCATTATCCTAAAATAATACATTATATCCATTCTCGCACATCTATCGAACACTCAAAAGATTATGATATATACCCTTAACATAGTAAACATTGTTAGTGTTATACATTTTTTCATCAAAGGTAATAGAACCAATTTGAACAATCTAAGTTGGTTTATCATCTCCAAATCTAACAGAACATCCATCATATTTCTCAAGCTTCACTAACTTAATTTTTTCTTGGTCATATGATTCGAACATCCACTATCAATAAACCATTCATCTCTATTTATTTTTGACAAATAATGCAACTTCAGTGTTATCATTAGATTCCAGACAAATATTAGAGATGTCAAATCTAGGTTCATCCTTTTCCACCAAAGAAAAATATCCTCATGATCCAACTCATCATCTCAAATACTAGCATTCTCGTTAACATAATAGGGGCCTTCTTATAGATCTTTTTAAATGTTTGCCTTGTTCCTTTCTCTGGACACTTAGTTAGTAAATGACCAATCTTTCCACATCTAAAAAATTCAAGGGGTAAAATACCTTTGTACTTGTTGGTACCTTTCTTCAATTTTCTTGTGAATTTTGCTTCCAACTCATCTGAACTTTCACTATTCGTATCTTCTTTTGTCTTTGTGCCTTTGAAGATTATTTCAGATTTTGCCTTTTCTTTTTCAAATTTCCTCATCTCAAATGTGGTCAAGGTGCCAAATAGTTGCTCTCTAGTGAATTTCTTCAGATCATAAAATTCCTCAATAGTTGAGATATTATCACTATAGCTCTCTGGTAGGGTCATCAAAATATTATCCATAACATCTTCATTTTTCAAAGTGCCTCCTTTATTTTCAACTTCATTTAAATCATTTTCAACTTTCTAAAAGTAGCTTGCTATACCCTCACATTCTTCCAACCTCAATTTTTCATATCGGTGCTTAGCTATCAACTTTTTTGATAGTTTGACTCTATCATTTCCTTCATAGATTTCTTTAAAATTTTCCCAAAATTCATAAGTAATGCCCAATGAAATAAATTTTGTTAACTCAGTCTTGGAAAAAACACCAAATATTACATACCTTGCCATTTCATTCTCTTCATAGGTTGAAATCTGATCTGCAGAAGAAGGACCATTTGACAGTTCAACATATTTTTTCTCAACAGCTTTCCAAGTTTTGTACCCTAGATAAATCATGTAACCTATCATATGCACTTTTTGGAAACTATAGTTAGATCCATCAAACATAGGAATTTTCAGTTTGTGCACCATCAGATCTACCCCAAGTGGTTAGTCTCTTCTTCGAGGAACCAGATCTCTTATACCAATTTTTGAATAGTCTGGATAACTGAGAAGGGGGGTGAATCAATTATTATAAAACAATTTTCTTGACTTCAATTAATCTAGAGAAAACTTAAATCAATTAGATAATAATCTAACAGATATAAAAATGAAAGCACATAGCAACACCATGCATAATGAACGCCAAAATTTACGTGGAAACCCAAGAAGGGAAAAAACATGAAGAATGATAATTATCAATTATAGAACACTAGTTAAGGTGATTTTTACAAAGGCTCACTACCAAATTTCTCATTGCAAGTAAGGCTCATTGTTGGTGGGCTCACTGCCCGACTATTATAGCCAAAGATAAAAAAAAGTTCACTACCAAAAGAGAAAGACTCACTACCTACAAAAGATAGGTCACTTCTAGAAGAATGATGAAAGGGAATCCATCGTTGAAATAACTATCACCAACAATGACACTAGATAGAATCTCACTATTTGTTGCCTCTAATTGAATACTTTCACACAATGTCTAGATTTTCATATTCATATTTACCATACTTGCTTTTATGGAATAGAATCAACTTTTACTTATATCATTCCATGCCTTCATAATCTCCTAAGTCGACCAAACACAATTTGAATTAGGTCACCACAAAACATTCTTGTGGTGGAAAGGAATGAAATGTGGACCATATAGAACCTCCTCACTCAAATCAAAACGCTACATATTAGCCCTGATATCTAGAACCAAAGAATATACATGTTACAATGAAAAAAAATTGAGGCACTTTAACCAATTTCTAGATCTATTCGAACCCATGAGAGTGTATCTCATTATGTTGCAAAATGAAGGGGATCAAGAAAAGCATGACCAAAGATAAATCATCACAACACAACATTCGGGGCACACCAATCTATATTACCAAAGAATCAAAACTAAACCTTAATCAATCAACCAATATATGTTGACATCAATGATAACCATTAATTACAACAATCAATAGCCTCACATTCCAACATACGTGTTGTGAGATCAAGCCTCCAAAGGTCTATTTAAAACTTATCTCACCATGTCTTCTCTATTGAGCATAGCTATAATTATTCTCTAATCCAAATGAACTGACAACTATGAACTGAAAAAGATAGTTGTTAGTTCATATAATTTTAAAAATAATAATAAAATAATACTTTCAAGCCAAGGTAATATTTGCTCAAAGGTATTATTTTATTGTTATTTTTAAATTGTTGAGAATCCTTGAGAAAATATGATCTTTTCTCAAAGGTCAATCTTTGATTGAAGGTCTTTGTGCATAGACCTTCCAACAAAGGACCTTCCTTTAAATAAATATCTTCACTCAAAGGTGGTTCAAAAAAACATTTCCCCTCCCTCTTGAAATTTTCATGTCCATTGTTTATGACCAAGTATTGTGGGATTACCCCATGGATTTGTGTTATATAGAGAGATGATGGTTCTTAATTATTTTTTGTTTAATGAGATTAATTATAGAGTTATTATTTTATTTTATTTCTAACCCACATAGGATTAGATATTTCCTATTCAATTTCTCATGTTTTAAGGTATCTGACTAAGCCATCCAAAATTCATAATAATAAATTCAAGGAGATCCAAAGTATGTGAAAGGTACTACAAATTTTAGTATTCATAATTATCCTTTTAAAAGGTTTGATCTTATTGTCTTTAGTAATTATAATTGGTGATTTAATTTGGATTACTCAAATTCCACTTCTAAAAATTATATTTTACTTGATTTGTGTTTCATTACATGGATCTCAAAGAATAAAATTCTAATTTCTCTTTCATCTACAAAAGTAAAGTATATTGTGGTCACTTACATAGGTACACAAGCATTGTGACTTCCAAAAAATCTGGGGAGAAACAAATTCAACCAAATAATAATTTTTTATGATAACATGAACACAATTAATTTGAATAAGAATAATATCCATCAAAGTAGGACAAAGAATTTAAATTTGAAATTTCATTTCATTCAAGATATATTTTAGAAGAAAGAAGTAGAATTGAGGTATATAAAGTCTCAAGAATAGCTTTCAAATATCTTTATGAAGGAAGTTGTAAATTTTGCAAGTATGAGGGGGTTGTCATTGATGTCAACATGAAGTCTACTAACTGGTGCTGTCATTTATGTCAACTATGTGTTGATGAAGGTTGATGCATGATGAAGATGTCGAGGATATTGAGAAAATTGTGAAAAAGAGGTTGTTGTAGGTTGTGCATCTGCAGTTGAGATATTGAGGAAGTGTTGTGAGTAAATGGATCTATATTTTTGTTGCAATATCTATAGATTAGTTGGAGTGAATAAATGAGATGATTTGATGTTACAGGTATTTGGTATCCATGTGCTTTTAAGAAAATTTTATAAATAGAGTAAATAGTGTTGTGTAAGTGTTCATAATGTGCTCTGATATTGTGCTTTTTATTTATTATGTGTTGATGCTATAGTTGTGCAGATCTAGTATGTTGTTCAAGGTTGTTAGAGGTTACTATATTCAAAATTTAGGTTTCTAGATCATTGTACAATGTAAGATATTTTCACCAATGTGTGAACCGATCTTTTGGTGATGTTTTATATGGCCTAGGAGAAATGTAACTTCTTTGTGTTTCTCCATAGTTTGGCTTTAGTTTGTGTGGATTTGGGAAGTTGTTTATATTATTTGTATCTTTTTGTATTCAAGGTTTTACTTGATTTGGTATAGTATAGAGTGAATTTCATGTCAATGTGTGGATAAGGTTTACCAATTGTCCTAAGATGAAGTGTTTGATGGATATCAATTGATTCAAGGTTTATTATAGATCGTGTTCAAATGAATTTTTTTGTTCAAAATTTTTGGATTGATTTAAGGAAGCACGTACTTCATGTTTATGGTGTTTAGTATGAGTGTTGGCCAACCTTGTGTTAACACTACATGTGAATCTTGTGAAATAATGTTGAGGTGTTTTGGGATCTATATGGATCCTAATTAAGGATTTATGTAGGTCACCTGCATTCTTTTACACCAAGAGAATTTTTAGGTGTTGACCTATTTTGAATTTGAATGGTATGGATAGTTGTCGATATTGGAGAAGTTTTTTAGGTTGAGGTTTATATAAATAAGAGTGGTGATTTTGTGCGATGCAAGGGAGAAGAAATATACATGTGAGATCTATGTGAGTGATGTATGTGATGTAAATTTGAGCATAGTGGTACAAATTTCAAGTGTTTGGATTCCTAAAGGTAGTGAGTTGAAGGTGTCTGAAATATTTCATGTAATAATACAAGATTGTTGGAGATTTGTGGTGGATTAATTGCTACATTGAGAAAGTGTTCTCTGTGTAACATTTATCTTCTATCTTATTTTATTTATTTATGTTGCAGTGAGCCCAAGTTGTGAGCCTTTCTAGACAGTGTGTCCTATTCTGGCAGTGAGCCTTTGAATCATTTTTTTAATTACTTATTTTGTGAGCTAATCCTCAATGTTTGTTTTCCCTCATTAGTTTTTCCATGTAAATTTGGTGTTCTCTTGTGTATGGTATTGTTATTTCATCCTATGTTATCTGTATTTTATGTTTAATCACATTAACAGAATAAGGGTTTGATGAGTGTATGTGGATCTGATTACTATTGAGGGTTTTGATGTTCTAATTTTCTACAACTTATTCACCCCCCTCTTAGTTTTATTCAACAATTGGTATTAGAGCAAGGTTCCTTGGATAAGAGATTAACTCCTTAAGGTAGATTCATGATGTTAAAGAAAATTTATTACCCTAGATTTGATGGAACAAATTGTGCATTATGGAAGATAGAGATGGAAGCATATTTGGCATGTCATGTGTTACTTATATTTTGGGTCCCTCTTGAAATTCAGCACTCCCATGTCAAAATCTCAGTTAAGTCTTAAGTCGGGTGGCGTTTTATTAAATGTTCCTAACCTAGGCATTGTTTTCATTAGTTTACCTAACTTCACATTTTTCCACCCAAGTTCTTTAATTCTCTATTTTCTTAAGCCTAGTGGTGTTATAGTGTTTCACTAGAACTTCTTGCATAGTCTAAGTCTTTCCTTCAAAAGGAAAATGGTTTGTACCCAAGGTTCATTAACTCATTGAAAATACCACCAATAATGTTTTAATTTTTTTTTTAAATTCGAGCGGGAATTGAAGTGGTTTCTAGAACTACAACGATGATTTGTTTAGTTCTGCAAATTCTCCATATTACCATGGAAGTACATTTTTAAAGAAGTTAAAGAAGTCGCATTGAAATTATTTTATTAATGTGTATTTCAAATAAACAAAAACAAAATTGTGTGAAAATGAATAAAGAGTTGCCATTTAGATTCAAAAAATTAAACAAAATCAAAAATAGAATTTTTCATAAAAGAGAGGCGACACCAGAGATATAAAATGATATATTTTATTATATATGCATTAATGGAAATATTAAAAAAAAAAATTGATTATAAAAAAGGGGGGATAGATAATATTAAAGAGATGATATCTTCATGCACAAACTGTGAACATTAGCACATGGATTGCTTCTACCACCACTTGAACGCACTCTATCTAGGAAGGTGATAGCAAGTTCTCATGAGACTATAAAAATTTGGCAAACAACCCCATGTTGTTCCTCACTAGCCCATTACGAAGGAGGGGCATTTCTTCTTTGGTGGCTTCATTCTGGGTTGTAGTCATAATGCAAATAGCGTCACCCACCAGTCCACTTCTTGGGTAGTTGCTAAGCCTAGCAATGGCTACATTCTCTCGGTGGAGAAACTCTAGTTGAACCAGTCACTTCATTGCCCTCATTCCCCAGTCATGAAACCCAGAGGTGCGGACTATAGTGTACACAAAATTATCCAAGAGAAATGCATTGCACATATGTACCTAATTCAGAAATACCTCTCCCAGTATATGTTGAATAGGACAACTAAGAGGGGGTGAATAAAATTTCATAGAATTAAACCTTTAATTCAATCACTGAAACTAATTCTTAATACTTATTAAATGATTAATAATGAAATGCCAATGCAGAAACCCAAATCATACACATAAACACAATAACACTATATTTATGTGGAAAACCCAATAAGGGAAAAAAAATGGTGAAGATTAACTCACACTATAGAGAATATCAAAATTGATTACAAAAGGCTCCCTACCTAAAATAAGGTTCACTACCACAACAAGAACTCATTGTCTAGAACAAGGACTCACTATCCAACAAGGCTAACAACCCGAAGGGCTCACTGCCATAGAGATACAAAGAAGACAAAGAAGACTTGTTATAGAGAGATTAAAATCCCAATGTAACAAAGGATTCCACCACAATCACTCGCAAACATGAATGAATGGTAGAGTTTATCTTTTGCTCACTACATCTGAAAATGCAGGATTAAGCTTCACACTAATCTATCACACACACTCACTAAATAGAATCAATGTCACATCTAACTGTACTTTCTCTTTTCTCTTATCATTCTTCTTCTTAACTCTTGTATATTTCATCATGACTAACACATCTTGTATTTATATCATCTTCAAATTTGAAACATATCCAAAGTTGTCCATCAAAACTCAAATTCAAATTAGGTTAGCACCAAAACATCCTATCATAGAATTAGAATGAGGGTGACCCAAACACACACTTCAAGGGAACCAAAATATCCAACACACTTCATCAACCTTGAATGTAGTATTTCACACAAGGTCGTCCAAACCAATGTAAAACACATAGAACCATTAAGCATGAATCTTCCAAATTTGAAAACTATCTTCAATAGAATTAGGGCAACACAACTCTAGAATCACAAGTCATAAGACTTCATCAAGGAGAAATTTGGACCAACAACATTTCTTCTGGACCTCAACCAAAAACACAAAAAAACCACAGTTCACAACTAGTGAACACAGCTTACACTATACAACAAATCAACAACCAAAAATCTAGATATAGCATCTTCTAAATACCATGAACAACATATCTGAACTGCACAAACATAGGAGAAAATATGGACCAAAACCCGTAGCAACCACTGAATGCTTGCAACATATCTTCAGTAAAATTTTCTCAATATGCTCAACATATACATCCAACATCAACTAGAAAGTATGCAGATTTTTGGTAAAACTGCATACTAACTATCATGGACTATGGAAACAACAAAATGTTATTAGTCAACTAGATAACCAGTTGACATCAATGAAAACACCTTCAATCTTTCCATTATTGAAAAAATCTCCCCCTTTCCATTGATGGAAACACATGATGTGAAAACCATCAAAGATAACATACTATCTCTTAATACACTTTTTTGTTTCTTGCCCTTATAGGCTTCCTTTCCTTTCTCATGCTTCTTTTCCCCATTCTTCCTCTCTTTTTTTCTTCTTTTTTCCACATGCTTCTTCTCCCCATTTTACATCAATGGAAAAGACAAAAGAATATTTTACATTGATTTCTCCTTTGACATGAAAAATAGAGTACTCACAATGACAACATTTGATACTACCTACTCCCCTAGAGAGGTAGCCACCATAACATTAGTCTAGAAGAAATATAGATCCATAGATCCACCAAACTGATGCATCTCCATATGCATATAGTTCAAGAGAGGAGGGGAAAAACCTCTAACTTCTCTCGGAGATACTCAAAATTATCTTTAGGAAGAGCCTTCATGAAAATATTAGCAATTTGATCCTTCATCAGAACATACTCAATCTTTACTTCATTCTCCATGAACTTCTCTCTCAAGAAATGATACCTAGTAGATATAGCCTTCATCTTTGAGTGCATCATTGGATTCTTTGAAATATTAATTGCACTTGTATTATCACAAAAAATAGAAATGGGATCATCATATACCACAGTGATGTCTTTCAATGTATTTTTCATCCCTAGAGCTTATGTATAGCAAGATGCAACAATAGTATACCTAGCTTCAGAAATAGACAAGGAGATTGAATCTTTCTTTTTACTCAACCATGCCACCAATCTACATCCATGAAAGAATGCACCACCACTTGTACTCTTTATGTCATCTACACATCCAACCCAATCTGCATTTGTATAGGAACTAAGTGTAAATTTAGTATCTTTAGGATACCATAATCCATAATCCATAGTGTCATTCAACTATTTGAATATTGTTTTAATAGCAGCAATATGTGTTTCCTTAGGTTTTTCTTGAAATCTATCCACAAGATAGACTGTATGCATGATATCCAGTCTAGTAGTAGTCAAATATAATATTCCACCAATCATAGATCTACACTTGCTTTTATCAGCCTTAGGTGAATTATCATCTTTACCCAATTTGCAACCAGTCAGCATAGGAGTACTTACTGGTTTGGAACCATCCATCCCAAACTTCTTCAACATCTCTCTCACATACTTAGACAGTGAAATTAAAATTCCTTTCACCGTTTGATTAATCTGTATCCCAAGAAATAAATTCATCTCCCCAAATATAGACATTTCAAATTCTTTATGCATCTCTTTTGAAAACATCTTGCACATATTTTCATTTCCTCCAAAGATAATATCATCAACATACACAAATGCAATCAATATTTTTTCATTTTCAATTTTAAAGTACAAAATACTATCTATCATACCTTTGTTAAAACCTTACCGAATCAAATATTTGTCTAACCTCTCATACCAAGATCTAGGATCTTGCTTCAATCCATATAAATCTTTCTTCAATCTTCACACCATATCCAATTGATTTATCAACTGAAATCCTTTCGATTGTTTCATATAGACTTCTTCTTCTATCTCACAATTCAAAAAAGCTGACTTGGCATCCATATAATAGACCTTGAAGTATTTATGAGAAACAAATGCTAATAAAATCCCTATAGCTTCCATTCTTTCTACCAAATAATTTTTTTCCTTAAAATCTATGCCTTCAACTTATGAGTATCCTTTACACACAAGCCTTTCTTTGTTTCTAACCACTTCTCCATTCTCATTCAACTTATTTTTGAACACCCACTTTGATCCAATGATGTTTTTATTTGCTGATCTAGGTACTAATTCCCAGTTTTGATTCTTCTTAATTTGTGTAAGTTCTTCTTTCATTGCTTCCTTACAATGTTCATCTTTATATTCTTCACTTATAGTCTTTGGTTCAATCTCAGAAAATAAAAATATCTAGGTGTCATAGGAGACATCATCGAAGAATCTTCTTCTCTTTCATTTTGTTCATCCTACTTCTCTTGCTCATTTTCTTCATGCTCTTCTATAATTTATTCTATTCTTACACAATCATGTTCATCAGTTACATATCCATCAATGTAAATAAAATTCTTCATTGTCTCATCAACCTTGACATTTAAACTCTCTACAATCTTTCTCAGTCTTTTATTGAAAATTTGTATGTCTTGCTTTTAGTAAAATATCCAAGGAAAATTCCTTCATCACTTCTTGCATCAAAATTTCCTAAAGTTTCTTCATCTCTTCTGATATAACATTTTCTTCCAAATACCTTAAAATATTTAATAGTAGGAATTCTTCTATACCATATCTCATAGGGAGTCTTTGTGTCATTTTCTCTTGCTTGAACTCAATTGAATACATAAAAAATAGTATGAATAGCTTCTTTCTAGTAGACTTATAGTAAACCACCCTTAGTAATCATTGATCTATTAGCCTCTTGAACTATTCTATTCTTCCTTTCAACAACTCCATTTTGTTGAGGAGTTCTTAGAGAAGATAAATATCTATTTATTCTATGTACTTCATAAAAAGAATTAAACTCATGGGAGGTGAATTCTCCACCTTTTTCATACCTTAAGAATTTTATCTTCAAGTTTAATTCATTTTCAACCATAGCTTTGAATGACTTGAATCTATCTAATGCATTTGACTTCTTGTTGATGATGTTTTTAGCACAGCAGCAACTCAAACAGAATATGATATCCTATCTCTTTTGAAAGGTTAATCTCCATGGACAAAGAGATAACCCCAAGGTCTCTAATGTTAGGTCTTGACAATGCAAAAAAATAACTCAAAGATAATGTGAAAATATTGGTAATCACAAAGGGACTTTACTACAAGAAAATATTGAACTCAAATTTATCATATCTAACAATATATTGATACTTCGAGACCTAAAATTAACTCAGATAATAAAATAAATAACAAAAGATAAAGGTTTTAAGACTAATTCTAACCCTAAGAGTAACAATGCAAAAAATAAGATACTTGAAATGGACAAATCCCTCAAAACTGATTCTTGTTCAACCTAGATAAATCTCCAATCTTACAGAAATAGTGCAATCTTATAAGGTGTTAAAGATTTTCAAATCATGTATATTCATTCAATACAACCCTATTATAATTGAAATGAACAAACATTCATAATTGAACTAAGAATAGTGTTAAGTCTAGGCTAACTTTGGGAAGCAGCTCACAATTAGCTAACTACAAAAAGTATGGACTAGAGATTGTTGCAAACACTTCAAGCATAAAACCCTAAACATTATAAAACCATCTAACATGAGATCACTTAAGAAATTTTAAAGATAGAAGATCAAGAACCATGCTAGATAAAACTCAACACAAGAAAGGCACCAAATCACAATATCTTTACTTGCATTAAATCACCCAAAGTAGCAACAATTCAAGTCTTTTGTTATAACACTTGCTTGAAAATAAACTAAATTCTAACTCTAATTCTTGCTTCTACAATTCGCTCTTAGTATGAAATTCTTCTAACTTCTAATTACCCTTAAAAATGAGGCATAATGCAAAACTTATAGAGAACCCCCCCCCCCCCCCCACAAGATAGGTCAACTCAATTAGGGTTTACAATAATACACGCCACAGAACAGATCAGCCAAAAGATATTCAAAACTAACATGAAATGTGCAAATTGCACCAATTTCATCCAAATCGGCCTTGAGTCTCAAAAAAATCAATCCAATGCATGCAAAGAAAGAGGAGAAAATAATGGGGAAAAACAAATTCTGATGTAGCCTTGCATTAACTACTTCCCCCCTTTGTCCTTAGCTCGCTCCACTTTATCATGCACCAAAAATAACACCCTATCTAGGTCGGCAATAGGTGGCATAGGAAAAACCCTAATTCTCCTCTCAAGGCATTTGATGTCATCTGTTGACTGCCTCACTATATTATCCCAATTAGATTTATTATTTTGATACATGTCAATGACTGCAATATAAGTGGTTGCATCATCCAATTGATGCTCTGTAAAAGGGTCTTCATTGATTGGAGAATAGACATCTCGCCACCATTTCATCAACTGCTCCAAGTTAAGATGCTTTGGATAAAACTTCTTCCTTCCATTCATCATTTCAAAGAAAGAGATACACTTATCATAGATACTAGTCAAAGTGTCCTTAATTTGCCTTCCTTGTTTGCATATTTTCTTTTGCAGAATGTCAAACCACTTCTAAGGCTCTGCAACTCTTGAGGAAGGAAGAATTCCATCCTTGCCCAATTGTTCCTTGATGAAATCCATGATAGTACTTATCTTCTAGAGTGGTAGATCTACATCCTCCTTATCTTGGGTTAGCACAGTCTTTAGCCAATCTATTGATCTCATTAAATCCCTTGTAGTTGATAAGATATCCTTGATGGCATTATCCCCTTTGGTCTACACTCCCTACAACCAACCAGTTGTAGCATATGTGTTGCCCTTCATATTTTCAAGGTCAAATATTGTTTCTTGAGGTAGGAAGCCTACAACAGATGAGGAAGAACTAACGGATTGCAAGGGTTTAATCAACTCCTACAAATATTTCTTGATCTTCTCATTTTATTTCTCCAACTCATGCTTAGTTCACACCTCCTTCCTCAATCAGCCAAGGATCACAACACTAGAGCCTTCATACTCCTCAATATATTGCTCCATGGAGGCATGGCCAAGATTGATAGTCTGCACATTGTAATCATTTTCCAATTACCTTACCTCTATCCTTATCAGGAGCAGGATTAGTAATATGGACCACTCTGTTGTTTGTTCCATCTCTCTCAATTCTAGAAATGAGTCTGGATTTCTTCTTTGACTTTCCCTTTTTGATATTAGCCAATAGGTCATCCCAATTTGGAGGAGTATCATCTATGACAATCATCTTGCTCTTTAATTCTTTGTCTAGCCAGCCTAGAACAGTAGACTCTTACTATACCTTATCCTGCCCATCATCTTGTTCATGTTGAACACTGGGTGCACCCTTTTCAATGCTTGGCTCCTCGAGGATTTTCCTAACTAAATAATCCTTTTAATTATAGTGCTCCTCCCCTTTTTCTTGTGCTAGTGAGGGAATATTGGCTAGTATCTCCTCCTTTTGAGGGGATTTATCCTCATGAACTTCTGCAGGAAAATTTGTATATGCCACCAAATGAGACTGTATTACTTTGTCAATTTTTGCTTCAATATTATAGAGATCACCTTCCTAGAATTCTTCCTCTCCCAGGTCCTTAGGATCCTCTACATCTTTAGGTTAATCTAGTACACTTTCAGTCTCACGAGAAGAAGGGATGTCCTCATGTTCAGTGGTAGGAGCAGTCATAGGAATACTTCCTTTAGGTGCAACATCTTTTGGAGAAGGATTCCTTGACCTCCTAGTATACACCTGTGTCTTCTCCCTCAATCTCTCTACCTCCACCATAGGTGCTTCAGCCTCCTTATCCTCCTTAGAAGTTTTATTTTCCTTGTGTGACAACCTCACAAGTCTCCTCTTCTTGGGTAAAGAGACACTAGCCTCTACTTATTCTTTTTCCTCTTCCTCTTTCTCAACCCCATTCTTCTTTGAAACATGCCTCCTCTTCTTGGCTATGGGATTTCTCTATTTCCTTGCTTCCCCTACCCGAAAATCTTTAATATTGATCTTGAAAGGAGAACCCACCTTGGATTTACCTTTGGGGTCCTTCTCATGTGACTCTTCAGAAGTAGAGTGAGACTCCAAGTCTCCCATTAAGTCATAGGTGCAAGGCACACCCTCACTTTCCAACTATAACATCATATGCTTGAGCCATAACTTGGTGTATTTGATGACTGGAGTGATGATTTGTTCTAGTTATGTATTTTTGTCTTCCAGCCAATCAACCTCCCCAACTAGATTTTCCTTCAAAGCCTCAAAGATATGAAATTGGATGAGATTCCCATCCTCCTCAATCTGATCAGGAACAACATTAATATCATACAAGAAATCTAAGGTCACTGGCATCCTAGAGAACTTCTTCTTTCTGGATTCAAATTCATCATTAATATTAGCCCAATAGTCCTTTATGTCATCATTGTGGCTATACTCCCTGCTAGCCTTCTTCTATGCTTCACTAGTTATATCAAACCTATCTTTTCTAGAATGGAAGGAGAGACCAAGAGTGCTCATTTCTTCCTCAGAAGCATGAGCTGATTGGATAGAAGGGAACACCTCACCAGTGCCTATATTTAGAGGGAAGTCATTACCAAATCTAGTCTTGTGCTTCTCCCCCTTTACAATAACATCAAAGTCACAAATTTGTCTTGTGACTTCCAGAAGTATAACATGGTCCGTCAGGTATCTTGGAAGTCTGTATGGAGCCCTCTAAAAACCATAAATCCCTATGTAATAAAATGTGGGGAATTGAATGAACCAAGATCCAAACCTTTTGATTAATTCCTTGGCCTTGTTTGAAATTTGAACATGCTCAGCACCCTATAGTAGCCTAGTGATGTACATGGTAAATGAATCATTCACAATCCTATAGCTTCCACTAGCCAAGTGTAGTTGTGGATACACTTCATAAATTACATCTTTCCCAAACACACCTCTAGTGCTCAGTTCCTTGTATGGGTGAAACCTTGCAAGTGCATATACCAAATAGGAGGTCATTATGAAGGTCTTTGTTTGCAAGACATTGCACATCTACTCATGTATCAGTGCACTTATAATGTCTGCCTAGTGATAATATACACCTTGCTCCATCCGTGCAATGACATTGAACATCCAACTCTCAAATACTCTTGCATTTTTCAATCCTACTACTCTGTTGAGGAGTTTAATAGCATCATAATACTCTCTCTTGAACTTGAGTCTGAATGGCTACTTGGGAAGCTTGGAGAAGTGGGACCTGGGTTTCTCCAACCAATAATTAATAACCTATTGGGACATGAAGACATTCTCCTCATAATTTTTCTTTGCTAAATCCATGACAAAGGCCACAACATGTGATCGATCAAGCATGTCAAAGGTCTGAGCTATGGATACAGGGTCGAAGTTTGCCACAATTCTTCCCTAAGGACCAACTATCATTTTTGTACCCTTGTTGTAGTGCCTAGCACACTCAAGCACCAACTCATAATAGTGAACTGTAGAAGTAAATCCAACCACATGTGCCAACCGAGACTGCAATGTCCTTCTAGCTAACAAAGGGAGGTTTTGTGCTGCCATCCCTGTCTTGAATTCCTCAAAGTCCCATATTCCAATATTTGTATTAGTGATCCCTGACCATATGGAACTCATCTTGCTATCTGGGATTATACTCTTGATGTCCATTTTAACTCTCTCTACCTCGGAGATAGATGAACCTTCAACATTTGGATCCATCACCTTTCCCTTTCTCTACCCAGCAACAACCTAACTTGATTCTTCCTACATATAATAAAGATATCAAAATAAGATCCATAATATCATAAAGTTCACCTAAATCCATCATAAATGATAAAATCATTGCTTAATGCAATCCATAATAAGAAAAATTCTCAAAAACCCTTATAAACTTAACCATCTCAAAGTTCGGGTTTTTAACCCCCTCGCAAAATCTAGGCTGGAGAGGAATTCCGAGAAAATCCGGATCAGGCAAAATCCAATGGAGTGAGCATTAAAGCATCCAATCCATCATTTGATCAATCAATTTAACCAAGAAATCACATGATACACCTAAAAACAAGTCGAATTTATCATCAAATGCATAATAACCAAGCAATCATTCATGCAATCTCTTGATTCTTCATTTTCAGCAAGACCCTAAAAAAATCTGCCTCAAATAGAAATCCCCGAGAATGGCAATAGTTTAAGAATTATGAAAAAATTGAGTAAAGAACATTCGGGAATATCCCAAGGGTGCGGATTCCAATGAGGTCAATGTAATTTTACCACTTAAACTAAATTTTGGAAAAACAACCAAGCAAGGGAAAAATTGGGGAAATCCAAAGGTAACGAAAATCCACGAGGCAGGTAGAAATCCGGATCAAAGCACATATCGAAAAAGAAAAGAGAAAACGGGAAATCGGGGAATCGAGGAATTATGGCGGATAAGGAATTTTTTAAAGACTCTAAAAACTTGAATACCTACGTTTTCTCTCGACCTCACTCAAATTGATCAAATGATCACAAATTTGAGGAACTAGAGCTTGAAACCAACTCGATCTAGACCTCCTACAGATCATCCTTAAATCCAAAAACCACCTCACAGTAAACTAAGAGGGATTGGTTATACCCTAGGTACAAAACCCTAAACCTATGCCATGAGCACACAGAAAAACTTGGGCTCCTCTTGCTTCCTCCCAAGGGTTTACAGAAGGTTCGACATGGCCAATATAGGAAAGCTACCTCAGGATAAATCTAAAAGACGAGCTCAAAGAACTCACCTAGGAAAGGCACTCAAACAAAATGGGAAATCACTCCAACTTCGAAATGCATAACACTAAAACTGGTAGGAATTGAAACCCGCAAGAAAGCCCAAAATTCCAAAGAATCACACACATTCAACAAGAAAAATCATAGCAATGCAAACAGCAGGAAAGCTCCCCAAATGAAAACCAAAACCCTAGCATCAATTGCAAAACTGTATCATACCAGTGTTCCAACTCACAGCGTGTATGCACACATCATAAAAAAATTCATTTTAATCATAAACAAGAGAGATAATCATGTACATACCATGAGAATAGAGAAATCAAAACAAAGGAAGCCGGTAAGAAATCACAAAGTCCGAACATAATGCAAATGGCACCTAGAGAATCCAACTACAACAATTGAATCCAATCCCAAATGCACAATCCAGCAACAACACTCAAGATTAAGCACTCTAAACCAAATAGGAAGCAAATGAGGAAACTCAAAATGGCACAAAACTTTCCAAAAAATAATTTAACACTGCCGCAAAAGAAGGTACAATCAAGCATTAATGCAATTGACAAGATAGGACCCGAGAACCCGACAAAGCAATGGACAAACCAGGAAAATCTGGCCATGATGGAATTCCGTAGAATGCCAAAATCTCTAGATTTTCAATGAACAATAGTTGTCACCAAGCTTTGAAAGGAAACCGGGAAATTCTGCTAGGAGTGGATTTTCTCGAAAACAGTGAAAAACCCAGAATGAGCCAAGAACCTGAATTTTTCAATATAAATAAAAAAGGGGGTCCTAGATGCGAGCAAGATAATCATCCAAGGACATGCCCAAGCAAGCGAATCCTCAAAATTGAAGGGTCAAGACACCAAAAGTGAAAACCAAAAGAGAAAAAAAGAAGGTCCCTACTTTTAGTGGGGCGTGTGTGCAAAAACTGCACAACAAATGGCAACTCCGCTGGGGAAATGCTCCAAAGAATTTCATGAACAAACTGGAATCAAGAACCCAAAATCTCTGGTTTTAGCCCTTACATCAGGACACCTATGAAAAAAATTTTAGAAATGATGAGCAAGAATATCTCTTCCTATACCAGGGTCTGAGTGTGTCTATTTGCATTTATTTCCTATTACTTAGGTGCAGGGACAACCTGAGCAAGTCTGGTCAAGCTACATAAAATTTCTAACCTCAAAATCAACCTGAAGAGAGCCTTGTTGTCAGTCAGCCATCCATAGCCTTGGCGAGGTTATCATTTTGACCCTCCCAAGAATAGCTCTATTGCCAACCGAATGTCTATAACCCTAGTAGAGATACTAGGATACCGTTGATAAGGTGAAGATTGTTTTGATTTTCAATACTTTCCTTTTTCTTTTCTTTTTTAAATATTTTTCATAAACCTTTCTTTCACCTCATAAGTAATGAAACTTAGACTCAGGGATGAGGAACATAGTGGCATTGAAGCAAAATATAAGATTTTTCACTAGGCCAAATTGCACAACAACCGTATGCAATTATCGAATCTTTAAATTTTATGTGAAAGTGTGAGACCGAAATATATTCCAAAGTTCATCCAAAACAAGTGATTCTAATTCTAAGTACAAGGGACATTAGATAAAGGAATTCCACCACTTGACTCTGAAAAACTGATTAGAGCTTGTAAAAGAAATTAATAAAACAACCCCATGTGAACAACCTGCTATGCAAATGAAACAACCCCAAGAAAGCTAGAAGCGAAAAGAAAAAAACAAAATGGAAAGAAAAACCGATCGAAGCAAGACTACGCTAACCAAAGAAGAAAAAAACAAAAGAAAAGAAACCTATACTAACCAAAGAAAACAAGAAAAGAAAACCTACTCTAACTATGTACGAGAGAGTTGCAAACAACTCAAGTTTGGAATTAATGCTTAAAATAATGCCCATTGACAGGCAGTGGGATATCCTCACCAGTGAGGGTTTTCAAGCGAAAAGAATTATCTCCCAAAATTTCTAAAATCTAGTAAGGGACAAGCTAGAGTTTTTCAAAAATTTCATGCTCTCCCTTACGGTCATGGGATTTATCCCAATAGAGAACCAAGTCAGAGATTCTAAAGGATTTTATTGTGGCTCTCCTATCAAACCATCATTTAACAACACCCTGATGTTTAGCAAAATTTTCAAGGGCTTCATCTCTCTTCTCTTCAAGGCGTAACAACTCAACCAAATGGGCTTTGCGCTTATCCTTCTCATCATAGTATTCATTAATTAACTGCAAGGTAGGGATCTTCAATTGGATGGGGAATACAAGTTCCAAACCATACACTAGGTGATAAGGAGAGGTTCCTATGGATGCCTTATGTCTAGTATGGTACGCCTAGAGAGAAAATCTAATCTGGGTGTGCCAATCCTTAGGATTCTACCCTATTAACTTACAGATGATAGTCAAAATATTCTTATGAAAGGACTCAGCTAGGCCATTACCTTGAGGGTAGTAATTGGATGCAAACTTTATGACAATTCCATGATCAAAATCCCAATTAGAAATTTTCAATGATGTGAATGCAGGACCATTATCACAAACTAAAGCCAACAAACAACCAAAATGATTAATAATACCTGACTTAAGGAAATTGATTACCAAATCAAAAGTACATTGCTTAAATGCAAGAGCCTCATTCCATCTAGTAAAATAATTAGTTATGGTTAGAATATACTAGTGGCCTATAAAGAAGGTGGGTTAATTGGACATATGAAGTCCATTCCCCACTGTGCAAATGGTTTCACCTCTATAATTGGCCGAAGTGGAAGGGCCACTTGTTTCTCCTTAGTTGTTGTAGTCTGACATACATGACAAGTCCTCATATGATGGTGCACATCATTAAACAAATTAGGCCAATAATATCCTACCCTTAGGATCTGATTGGTAGTGTATGATGCAAATCCATGACCTGTTCCATACCTTTCATGGAATTCAATCATCACTCTGGTATCCTCTTCCTTCCCCAGACACCTTAGGTACACACCCTCATGATTTTTCTTGTACAAGACAATTCCTTTCATCATAAAACTACCACTCTTCAGGCATAGGGCCTGCCTCTGAACTAAACTAAGGTGATCAAGACATTGTTGGTTCAATAAATAATAAATGATTTCATCATACCAGTCTCTTGGAGATACCTCTTGGAGATTGTAGTGTTGAGCTGTGAGATCCGGACCCCTCTCAGCCATTGTCTTTGTTAGTCCCTACCCTCTCACCTATTTCATGGGCTCAATCTCAATACCGTATTCCTACAACATAGTTACCCATTTAGCTCTTCATTCACCTAGCTCATTCTGCAGTAGTAACAGCTTCACCATAGGATCAGGCACTATCACAAAGACCTTATTCCTTAGAATATAGTGTCAGAAATTTTTCACTGCTCTAACCAAAGCATAGGCTTGCTTTTCCACATTGTCATATCTCAACTCTGCATCCTTTAAAGGGGTACTCATGAAGGCTATAGGGTGCTCATCACCTTGATCAGAATTTTGGGTTAACATTCCAGCACAAGAGTGATCAAAATGAAATGAATATATGTAGAAAGGTTTAGCATAATCTAGACTCACCAACATTGGAGCCTCAACAATAGCTTTCTTAATTTTTGTGAAGGCCTCCTCGGCTTCTGCGCTCCATTCTACTTTTTCCTCTTGTTTCAGCATAGCATTCAAGGGCTTCACAATCTCTGCAAATCCAGTGATAAATTTTCTAACAAAGTTAATCTTCCCAAAGAATGACTTCATTTCTTTCTTTCTTGTAGGAGGTTGAATCTTCATGATAGCCTCTATTCGTTCAGGATCAATAGTGATACCCTACTCTAAAATAATATGTCCTAGTAATTTTCCTTTTGTAACCCCAAAAATGCACTTCTTTGGGGTAAGTGAAATGCCAAACTCCCCGCACCTTTTGAATACTTTGCAAAAATCTGTTATGTGATTACCTTGCATCTTAGAAAATAATATCAAATCATCCATATAAATAATAATTCACTTACCAATTATGTCCTTAAAATAAATATCCATAGCTCTCTGAAATATAGCTCCAGAATTTACCAACCCAAAAGGAATTATTTTTTAAGAAAAAGTCCCCTATTTCATAGTGAAGGCAGTTTTGTGCATGTCTTCATACTGCACCATGACTTGGTTGTATCTAGAATAACCATCCAGAAAAGACATCATCTGGGATCCATTGAAAATTTGAAGTACTTCATCCAATGAAGGAATTGGATAACTATCCTTTTCTGATGTTCTGTTAAGATTCCTAAATTCCACACGTAGTCTGCTTTCTCCATTATTTTTTCTTACTGGAACCAAATTCGCAACCCAGGTTGGATGCCTCACTAGAAATATAATTCATGCAGAAAGTAGCTTTTGTAATTCCTTCTGAATGATGGGTTCTAACAGAGCATTAACTGGTCTTTCACTCTATCTAAATGGTTTGACATTTGACTTCAAGGGAATGGTGTGTGTAATTATTGAAGTATCATATGTCTTTAAATCTTCATAACTCTAGGCTATCACATCATGATATATGTGTAAAGCATCAATAATATTTTTTCTTTCCTCTAGAGTACATACCTTACCAATAAAAACATTCTTCATGTCATATGGTGTCCCCATATTGTGTGTTTCACATTGGCTATTGAGAGACTCCTTTTTACTTGTTCTTGATCTCTAATCTTATCTAAATCAAAACTTCATTCTAATAGCACCATACCTCTTGGGATAGTGTTGATCTTCAGGTTGATGACTCCTCCCAAGTCCATTTCTACCTCTTGAGGCTCCATCCCATCAATTACTTGAGAAGAGAACACATCACAACTCATAATAAAATCTAGAATATGCTTATCATCTTCAAATACCTAGAAGTTGGTAACATTGTCGAGCACTGAAGGTACTAGAGTGAGTTCAATAGAATTTTTTTTCAATCTTGAAAGTGATAAAGGTTGCAATGTACTAGCAACCTATGTGAGATAATCTACAACTTGATTCGTATTTCAAGTGATCAATTGGATGTTGAAATCATCGAATCACTCAATAACATCCCACACTCTATGCCTATAATTATTCATCCTTCTATCACAACATGAATATTTCTTCCTTACTTGCCTGACTACCAACTCAAAATCTCAAAAAACTTGTAATATCTTAACTTTATTCTTTGATGTCATTAACAGCCCATGGATTAAAGCTTTGTATTCAATGACATTATTAGTACACTCAAATTGGAGTCTGTGAGCAACAAAATAACTCTTACCTTTAGGGCTAATCAATTCAAAACCTGCTCTAGCACCTTGCTTAGATTTGGATCCATTGAATCTTAACATCCAACAACCATCAGTTTCCAATCTCTTTAAGTTATCCTTATTCTTATTGTAGTTAGGAGGCTCTTTACGAAGCATTGGGATTTTACCCCTCTCATTATTTAACTCCTTTTGTATATTGAGCCTGACAGTTGAGACTGGGTTAATACACCTTTGTACCTACTCCACTGCCATCTGACATAAATCACATTCCAGCTCAAAATGAGGAGTATCATGAACTCTACACCAATTGGGGAGTATTAATTCTTCAAAATTCATATTCTCTCCAAGGTGGATCTGATTCTCCACACACTTCTGGATGAACTCCTGAAATTTATCCAGCAAACTGAGCTACCTATCCTCTTGGTCATCACTTTCATCTTTTTGTTCACTCAATCTTCCATAACCACTGATCTCTAATATGGATTCATCTTTCCTCATATAAAATTCCCCAGGACAACTGGATTCCAATGTAGATTCATAAAAGGAGCCCCACAGCATAAAGACCTCCTCTATATTTGGGGTTGATGTAGCCAACACATAATTCCCCATGCTGACTTGTGATACTAATACCTCATTCAAAGTATTCTGTTATTTAGTGATTACATACTTCATTTTGGGCTCTCTTTCAATTCTGATCTGATTTGGAACTCCTTTCCATGGTAGCCACATGTGAGAATGGTCTATATATATATACCCATTTAACACCTTGGTGAAATCCCAACCCAAAATCAAACCATAGGTATCAACAACCTGAATGTTGATCACCTGTTGCACCCTAGGATCTAATGCAAGGTGCATGGGGATCATGTTCAATTCTCCTACTACACTTACCTTTGTCTTTTCCAATTGAGTGACCTTCTTTTGAGAGGAAATAGGAGTAATACCTAATGCTTTACAAATAGAAAAGGGAATAACATATGTAGAGGCACCTGAATCCATAAGACAATTGTGTAGATTTTTCCCAAAGATACGAACAGAAATTAGGAAAGAGTTGTTTTCATCCTACCTTGAAACATATTCGACTGGGTGTTAGCTTGTGTAACTTGACTCTTATCTTAATCTCTCCCTTTTTCTATAGGTGGGACATGGCCTTGGCCTTTGGGTTCCTATGAATTAACAGATCTAGCAACTGCCTCACTAGTAATTACTCCTAGTGGTTCCGTATTTGAATTAAAAAATCCCAAGAAAACATTCCTAATAGGAGGGACTCTTAATAACTCAAAAGCATAAAGACTTGCCTTTACTTTCTTGAACTCTTCAGTCACATATTCACCTAATTGCTCTAAGTTCATATCAACATGAGTCTCCTTGCAACCACCAACTTCTCTGTCTTTTGAAACTTCAGCATTGTTTCCCTTTGACAAGTATTGTGTTGGCACATGAGTATAAGAGGGGTTATTACTAGTTTGCGGGCCTGGTGGAGTAGTGAAAGGGCCTCCTCCCTATGGAATTTTTTTAGGCCTATTCCTCAAATCATATTTCTTTGTGAGTTGTTGGAACATCTAAAGTTCTTCAACTCTGACTTCCTCCTCATCCAAGGGGCCATTATCATTCCCATTTTCCTCATTAAAGAATTGAGAGATTTCATCTTCATTTAGCACCTGTTTTGTTTATTTATCTTGGTCATTGGACTATCCTTTTGTTTCATTTTCTTCACCTTTTGGGAATGGAGCATGATTAAGTACCATTACTGGGGAATCATAAGGATTTGAGGGCACAATCTCTTGACCATTGGAATTGTTCTCAACTTCATACTGAAAGATGGAAGCAGCATTCTGAAACTCAAAGAAATCTAACTTAGAATGTTGGCTTTTCTTATGGAGCCAGTAACCATCTAGACAAAGTTTATCCTGCTAAATACACAACACTTGGAGGCTTCTCGTGAGTAGAGGATTGATCCAATGGAGTGGGAACCCCTCCATTATTAGGTTTGGTATTCCATGGCCTATTCTACCTAGGTGGTTTCCTTCTATCCAATCCTTGTCCACCCTATTGCCCCTTGCCATAATTTTGGCCAGAGCCTTGTCCTTTTTCAAAATTTTGATTTCTATCAAAATACTATGCTCTATCAAATTTTTGTCCTCTAGCAACATCCATGTAATTCGATTGCACGTTCTTTTGAGCAGCCTAAAGTTGGCTATTCTAATTTTTGAAATAGGTTACCTTCATATTCAATTTCTTCACCTACTTAGATAACTCATCCAGTTGCTCCTTATCTAGACCATTATGAGGTGTTAAATTCACAATACCAGGAAGGTACCCAGATGCTCCTCTAGAACCAATAGCCTGATTCAAGACTTCTAAATTCTACAAATATGTAGGGAAACCAACCTGTTGTTATGGATAAAGGGGTTGATTGGCCCTTTGTTGAGGATAAGAGGTCTTTGGCTGAGCTTGATTTATTAGAGTACCTATATGTGGGACCAAAGGAAATGAGGGTATTGGATTCATTATGGGAGCATGATTAGTCAAAGCCCGGTTGAGAGCTTGGACTTGTCCAGGGTGAGCAATAGGCCCTAAGGATAGTAGAGGTCCTGATAAATGTTGCCTCAAGTTTGTGCTAACCTTAACAGCCTATGTATATGCAGTAAGCATGGTAATTGGGGGATTAGTCCTCCATTTAATGAAGGTGGATGTAAGGTTGTCTAGGGCTTCAAAGTAGACCTCTAGGGAAGTGGCATCATCTACAACATAAGGTGCCTGGAGTCTAGTGTATGCTCGGTGGAACCTGTCATTAAATTATCCTATATGCTCATTAATCTCCCTCTTAACTTCGGTAAATTGAATGTAGAGCTCATTAGCGCTAATGGGAATTTTAAACTTCTGCAGAAATGTAGTCTCCAGTTTCACCCAATTATTGATAGAAGCAGCAGGTAAGTGATTATACCAATAAAAGGCCTCTTCCCCAAGGAAATAAGGGAAAATCCTGCATGCAACATCCTCATGGTTAATTCCTATATCCCTCAGACAAGTCTAGAAAATCTTGATATGTTACATTGTCATCCTATTGGGATCATCAGTATGGAACTTAGAGAAAAAGTGCTCAGGGTTCTTGGACATGACATTGTAATTATTGAAGATCAACGGAGATGGGTTGTTGGCAAGGAAAGCCATTGGTGGAGGTTCGGGCAGTAATGGTTGATTTATGGCTAGTTGGGGCTACGAAATAGGAATCACTTCAAAATTGGATGAGGATGATCCTGATGAAGATGAGGATGGTGGGAATGATGGAAGTGGTTCAGTGGATGATGATTCTCCCCTTGTTCTGGTCCTTCTTGACCTAGTAGGGGCTTGCAATTCTTGAAATTCCTCTTCTCCTAGAGTAGATCTAGTTTTTCTTCTGAACCTCTCAAGATAAATAGTAGACATAAATCAATCCATCTTGCTAGTTAAGGCCATCCTTCTAGCACCAATATGTTGATGGTGTTTTCTCTACATCAACAACTCAGACAAAATATGATATCCTATCTCTCTTGAAAGGTTAATCTCTATGGAAAAAGACATAACCCCAAGGTCTCTAATGTTAGGTCTTGACAATGCATCAAAACAACTCAGAGATAATGTGAAAATGTTGGTAATCACAAAGGGACCTTACTACAAGAAAATACTAAATTTGAATTTATCAAATCTAGCAATATATTGATACTTCGAGACCTAAAATTAACCTGGATAATAAAAGAAATAAAAAAAGATAAAGGTTTCAGAGGTAATTCTAAGACTAAATCTAACCCTAAGATTAACAATACAAAAGATAAGATACTTGAAATGGACCAATCCCTCAAAAATGATTCTTGTTCAACCCAGAGAAATCTGTAATCTTACAAAAATAGTGCAATCTTCTAAGATGTTAAATATTTTCAAATCATGTATATTCATTTAATACAAACTTATTGCAATTAAAATGAACAAACATTCATAATTGAACTAAGCATAGTTTTAAGTCTAGGATAACTTTGTAAAGAAGCTAACAATCAGCTAACTAAAAAAATTATGGACTAGAGATTGCTGCAAACACTTCAACCATAAAACCCTAAACATTATCAAGCCATCTAACATTTGATCACCTAAGCAATTTTAAAGATAGAAGATCAAGAACCATGCCAGATAAAACTAAACACAAGAAAGGAACCAAATCACAATATCTTTACTTGTATTAAATCACCCAAAGTAGCAACCATTCCAATCTTATGTTAAAACACTTGGTTGAAAATAAACTAAATTCTAACTCTAATTCTTTCTTCTACAATTCTCTCTTAGTATGAAATTATTCTAACTTATAATTACCCTTACAAATGAGGCACAATGCCAAACTTATAGAGAACCTCCCCCCCCCAAAAAAAATAGGTTGACCCAATTAGGGTTTACAATAATACATACCACAACAAGTCGACCAAAAGATATTTGAAAATAAAATGAAATGTGCAAATTGCACCAATTTCATCCAAGTCGACCCGGGGTCTCAAAAAACTTGATCCAATGCATGTGAAGAAAGAAGAGAAAATAATGGGGAAACACAAATTTCGATGTAGCCTTGCATTAACTACTTCCCTGCTTTGTCCTTAGCTCGCTCCACTTTATCATGCACCGAAAATAACACCCTATCTAGGTCGGCAATAGGTGGCATAGGAAAAACACTAATTCTCCTCTCAAGGCATTTGATGTCATCTCTTGACTACCTCACTATATTATCCCAATCATCTTTATCATTTGATACCTATCAATGACTAGAATATAGGTGGTTGCATCATCTAGCTAATGCTCAATAACAGGGCCTTCATTGATTGGAGAATAGACATATAGCTACATTTTCCTCAACTCCTCCAAGTTAAGATGCTTCAGATAAAATTATTCCTTCTTGTCATCACTTCAAAGAAAGAGATACACTTATCATAGATACCAGTCAAAGTTTCCTCAATCTGTCTTCCTTGTTTGCATATTTTCTTTGAGGACTTTTGTCTCTTCTGCAAAATTTCAAACCACTCCCAAGGCTCTGAAACTCTTGAGGAAGGAAGAATTCTATCCTTGACCAATTGGTCCTCGGTGTACTCCATGATAGTACTTTTCTTCTGGAGCAAGAGATCTACATCCTCCTTATATTGGGTTAGCATAGTCTTTAGCCAATCTATTGATCTCATTGAATCCCCTGTAGTTGACAAGATATCCTTGAAGGCATTATCCCCTTTGGTATGCACTCCCTGCAACCAACCAGTTGTAGCATGTGTGGTTCCCTTCATCTTTTCAAGCTCAGATATTGTTTCCTGAGGTAGGAAGCCTGCAGCAGATGCAGAAGAACTAACGGATTGCAAGGGTTTCATCAACTCCTGCAAATATTTCTTGAGCTTCTCATTTTCTTTATCCAACTCATGATTAGTCTGCACCTCCTTCCTCAATCATCCAAGGATCACAACACTAGAGCCTTCATACTCCTCAATATCTATCTCCATGGATTCATGCCCAAGATTGAAAGTTTGCACATTTTAATCACTTTCCAGTTACCTTACCTCTATCCTTATCAGGAGTAGGAGTAGAAATATGGACCACTCTTTTGTTTTCTCCATATCTCTCAATCCTAGAAATGACTCTAGATTTATTTTTTCTTTCCCTTTCCAATATTAGCCAATATGTCATGCCAAATGGGAGGAGTATCATCCACAACAATCTTCTCACTCTTTAATTATTTGTCTAACCAACGTGGAACAATAGACTTTGATTGTACCTTATCCTGCCCATTATCTTGTTCCTATTTAACACTAGGTGAACCCTTTTCAATGCTTGGCTCCTCAGGGATCTCTGTAATTAAATCTTCATTTTCCTTACAATGCTCCTCCCCTTTGTCTTGTGTTGGTGAGGGAATCTTGTCTAGTATCTCCTCCTTTTCAGGGGATTTATCCTCATGAACTTCTGCAGTCAAATTCGTATATTCCACCAAAGGAGACTATATTACTTTATCAATTTCTGCTTCAGTATTATAGATATCACCTTCCAGGACTTCTTCCTCTCCCACATCCTTAGGATCCTCTACATCTTTAGGTTCATCTAGCACACTTCCAATCTCATGAGAAGAAGGGATGTCTTCATGTGTAGTGGTAGGAGCAATCATAGCAATACTTCCTTTAGGTGCAACATATTTGGGGAAAGGAGTCATTGACCTCGTATTATACACCTATGTCTTCTCCCTCGATCTCTCTACCTCCACCATAGGTGGTTCAAGCACCTTATCCTCCTTAAAATAAAAAATTCCCTTGTGTGACAACCTCACCAGTCTCCTCTTCTTGGGTAAAGGGACACTGGCCTCTAATTCTTCTTTTTCCTCTTCCTCTTTCTTAGCCCCCTTCTTCTTTGAAACATGCCTCCTCTTCTTTACTATGGGCTTTCTCTATTTCCTTGCTTCCTCTACCTAAACATATTTAATCTTGATCTTGAAAGGAGATCCCACCTTCGATTCAACTTTGAGGTCCTAATCATGTGACTCTTCAGAAGAAGAGTGAGACTTCAAGTCTCCCATTAAGTCATAGGTACAAGGCACACCCTCACTTTCCAAGTCTAACATCATGTGCTTGAGCCATAACTTGGTGTATTTGATGACTAGAGCCATGCTTTGTTCTAGTTTTTTCTTTTCCTCCTCTAGAAAATCAACCTCCCCAAATGGCTTGTCCTTCAGAGCCTCAAAGATATGACATTGGATGAGATTCCCATCCTCCTCAACTTGATCAGGAAAAACCTTAATATTGTACAACCACACTAAGCTCACTGGCAAACTGGAGAGCTTCTTCTTTTTGGCTTCAAATTGATCATTAATGTTATCCCAATAGTCCTCTATGTCATCCTTGTGGCTATACTCCCTACTAGCCTTCTTTTGTTCTTCACTAGTTATATCAAACCTGGCTCTTTTGGAATGGAAGGAGAGACCAAGAGTGCTCATTTATTCCTCAGAAGCATGGGCTTATTGGATAGAAGGGCACACCTCACTAGTGCCTATCTTTAAAGGGAATTCAATACCAAATCCAATCTTGTGCTTCTCCCTCTTTATAATAACATCAAAGTCACAAATCTATCTTGTGACTTCTAGAAGTATAACATGGTCAATCAGGTATCTTGGAAGTCTGTATGGAGCCCTCTAACAACCATCAATCCTTATGTAAGAAAAGGTGGGGAACTAAATGAACCAAGCTCCAAACCTTTTGATTAATTCCTTGGCCTTGTCAAAAATTGGAACATTCTCAACACCCTACAACAGCCTAGTGATGTACATGGTGAATTCATCATTCACCCTCATAAAGCTTCCACCACCCAAGTGTAGTTGTGGATACACTTCATAAATTACATCTTTCCCAAACACACCTCTACTACTCAGTCCCTTGTATGGGTGAAACCTTGCAATTGCATATACCAAATAGGAGGTCATTGTGAAGGTATTTTTTGGTAAGACATTGCACATCTACTCATGTATCATTGCACTTATAATTCCTTCCGAGTGATAATCTACATCTTGCTCCATTTGTGCAAAGACATTGAAAATCAAACTCTTGAATACTCCTACATTTGTGTACCCTTGTCATAGTTCTTGGCACACTCAAGCACCAACTCATAAAACTGAATTGTAGAAGGAAATCCAACTACATGTGCCTACCCGAACTCCAATGTCCTTCTGGATAACAAATGGGGACTATGTTTTGCCATCCCTACCTTGAATTCCTCATAGTCCCACATTTCAACATTTTTATCAAGGATCCCCAACCAAATGGAAGTCAACTTGCTATCTATGATTCTACTCTTGATGTACATTTTAACTCTCTATACCTCGAAGATAGCTAAACCTTCAACATTTGGATCCATCACCTTTCCCTTGCTCTACCCAGCAACAGCCTGACCTGATTCTACCTGCATACAATTAAGACATCAAAATAAGATCCATCATATCATAAATTTTAGCTAAATCCATTATAAATGATAAACTCATTCCTTAATACAAGATCCATAATAAGAAAAATTCTCAATATCCCTTATAAAGCTAACCATCTTAAAGTTTGGGTTTTTAACCCCCTCGCAGAATCCATGCTAGAGAGGAATTCCGAGAAAATTTGGATCAAGCGGAATCCAGCAAAGTGAGCATACAAGCATCCAATCCATCATTTGATCAATCAATTTAACTAAGAAATCACTCGATACAACTTAAAAAAATTCTAATTAATCATCAAATGCATAGTAACCAAGCAATAATTCATGCAATCTCTTGATTCTTCATTTTCAGCAAGACCTCGAAAATCCACCTCAGACAGAAATCCCCGAGAATGGCAACAGTTTAAGAATTTCAAAAAAATGGAGTCAAGAACATTCAAGAAAATCTTGAGGGTGTGGATTCTAGTGAGGTCAATGCAATTTTACCACTTAAGCCAAATTTCAATAAAACAACCAAGCAAGGGACAAAGTGCAAAAATCCAAAGGTAGCAAAAAATCCACGAGGCAGGTAGAAATATATAAATTCAAAGCACATATCAAAAACCAAAGAGAAAATGGGAAATCAGGGAATTCCGACAGATAAGGAATTATGTGAAGACTCTGAAAACTTGAATACCTACGTTTTCTCTTGACCTCACTCAAATTGATGGAATGATCACAAATTTGAGGAACTAGAGCTTGAAACCAGCTTGATCTAGACCTCCTACAGATCATCCTTGAATCCAAAAACCACCTCATAGTAAACCAAGAGGGATTGGTTATTCCCTAGGTACAAAATCTGAAAACTTTTCCATGAGAACATTGAAAAAATTGGGCTCCTCTTGCTTACTCACAAGGGTTTACAAAAGGTTCAACATGGACAATATAGGCAAGCTACCCTAGGAGAAAGCTGAAAAACGAGATCAAATCACTCATCTAGGAAAGGAACTCAAACAAAATGGGAAATCCCTCCAGCTTCAAAATACATAACACTAAAACTAGCAAGAATTCAAACCCCCAAGAAAGCCCAAAATTCCAAAAAATCACATGCATTCAACAAGAAAAATCATAGCAATGTGAATAGTAGGAAATCTCCCCAAATGAAAACCAAAAGCCCATCATCAATTGAAAAACCCTATCATACCAGAATTCCAACTCATAGCATGTACGCAAGCATCATAAAACAATTCATTTTAATCATAAACGAGAGAGAGAGCATGATGTACATACCATGAGAATAGAGAAATCGAAACAAAGGAATCATGTAAGAAACCACAAAGTCCAAACAAAATGCAAATGGAGCCCAGAGAATCCAACTGCAACAATTGAATCCAATCACAAACGTGCAATCCAGCAACAACACTCAAGATTAAGCACTCCAAACCAAATAGGAAGCAAATGATGAAACTCAAAATGGCACAAAACTTCCAAAAAAATGACTTAACACCACCACAAAATAAGGTACAATCGAGCATTAATGCAATTGACAAGATAGGACCCAGGAACCTGACAAAGCAATGGACAAACCAGGGAAATCTGGCCACAATGAAATGCTAGAATCTTTGGGTTTTCAATGAACAACAGTTGTCACCGAGCTTTGAAAGGAATCCAAGAAATTCCGCCAGGAGTGGATTTTCCTGAAAAGCTATGAAAAAACTAGAATGAGCCAAGAACCTAAGGTTTTCAATATAAATGAAAAAGGGGTCCCTAGATGTGAGCAATATAATCATCAAATCGCATGCCCAAGTGAGAAAATCCTCAAAATTGAAGGGCCAAGACAGCAAAAGTGAAAACCAAAAGAGCAAGAAAGAGGGTCCTTACTTTCAGTGGGGCATGTGTGCGAAAACAGCAAAAAACTTCTCTCTAAGAAATGTAACCCATGTATATCTAGAATAATCATCAATTAAAATCATAAAGTACCTTCCACCAAGTAGACTTCTCACTCTTGTGGGACCACAGATATATGTATGAACTAAATCCAATAGTCTAGTAGTAGAATGTTCTTTTTATCTATAATGATTTCTTTCTTTCCAAACTAACAGATCCTATAAATAATAGCATTAACAAGATTTGTAGTACTTGGTAAATCTCTCACAGCCTGAACAATACTAATCATTGCTAAGTTATCAAAATTCATGTGACATTCTCCTATGCCATAACCAAATATCATTAATCTGATTCATAAAGCATCATCCATCAACACCCTTAAGTTGATAGATGTTCCCTTTAGATTTCCTTCTTGTAGCAATCAATGTTCCAGATCCTTTCTGCATCTCACATCTCTCATCCTTAAACACAATATCATATCCTTCTCTACACATCTGACCAATACTCAATAGATTATGCCTTAAACCCTTAACATAGTAGACATCATTAGTATGATTCTTGCCATCAAAAATTAATGAACCTATCCCACAAATTTTAGCACCAGTATCATCTCCAAACATAACCAAACCTCCATCATATTTTAAAGCTCAACAAACTTAGTCTTACCACTAGTCATGTGATGCGAGCAACCACTATCAACTACCCAATATTTTTTCTCATTTTTAGCATGTAGAGAAAAGATAACCGTACCAAGTCATTTTTCTCCTTCTCTGGAGGGCTTTCCTTTACCTATTTTCCAAAATTAGCAGAAGCAGGTCCATCCTTTATCACCTAGAACTTGAGCATTCATTTTCATCAAGATCTTCATATTTTGAATCCTCATTAGATATACTACAGTTCTCATTCACATAGTAAGCTCTTGTAATCTTCTTTATTTATTTTCCTTCTCATATCTTTGTTTATTCCTTTTAGATCTTTTTGAACACTTTGTAGCATAATGACCTATTTCTCCACAACTAAAGCACTTCAAGGGAAACTTACCTTCATACTTATTGGAGCCTTTACTCACCCTTCTTACAAATTGAGCTTATATTTCACCAAAGTTATCTTCATCTAGATCTTCAAATTTTGTAGCTTTAAAAGTAGTCTCTAATTTTCTTCCATTCCTTAGGCTTGGCTTCTTCATCTCAAAAGATGTCAAAAATCCCAACAACAAATCCTTAGTACAGGTCTTATAATCTATAGTCTGCTCAATAGAACTCACAAAATCATTATAATAATCAAGAAGAATTTTTAGAATCTTCTTTATGATTCTTGTTTCATCTATAGTAGCACCAAGTCCTTGCAGTATGGATACTATCTCATCCAATCTCTATATATAAGCTTTAACATTCTTATCTTCAAACATATGTAGAAGATCAAATTGTGTCTCCAAGTTTTGTAGTTTTTCTTCTTTAACTCTTTCATCACCACCATGTGTGCTTTCCAAAGCATCCCATATTTCTTAAGTAGTCTTTAAATTTTGAATCTTAATCAACTTGAAATGTACCAGACTATTCTTCAAGATATATTTCACCTTATTATTCACTTCATGTGCTTTGATCTCATTAGGTGTACTTGGACCATTAGTAGGAGTAGTGTAAGGATTATTTTAAGCTTTCTTCACATCATATCCACAATACTCCAAATATTATTCCATCAATACATTACAAATACCATAATAAGTTCCATCAAACCTCAGATAATCATAGTCAACCCCTAATCTTGCAATTGCACAAGAACAAAAAAGAAAATTAGTGTGTTAGATCAAATGCAAACAAGTATGAGGGATTCCCCATGAAATCCATCTACTAAACTTAAACTAGGAAAAAAGGAAGAACAAAACTTAAATAAATGATTGAAAATCCTAATTAAGGAAGTAAAATAGTGATCCCATGGAGTAATTGGTGCCAATTGAATGTTGAAATTGGCCCTTTCCCAACTCCTTTGTTTAAATGTGAATGGTTGTGGATAGATCAAATCTCCATGATGAGATTTGAGCATAACCTAGCTATGAAATTATGAAAATTATGAATCTGTGGAATGATGTGCACAAAATTAGCTCTCAATGTCAAGAGAGTAACTTTACATGAAATTGTGGATGAATAATGAGGAGGGAAGCCTGAAATTTATAGATTTGAATTTGGAAGAGATGGTAAGATTTTGAAAATATGGGACTAACTTTCACCCAATGGTTGAATGCCACTTGTCACCATGTGAATGGTTGATGGTTGTGCATATTTTGGCCAAAGTGTTAATAAATCCAATTAGATGGAATTTGAATTTGAATAAATGAAATGTGATAGGAAAAAAAGAATGAAATAAATTCCACTTGGCTCAATGCACAAGGAAATGTAAGAGGAGTGAATTCCTTGTTGGATGTACAAGTCCACTTGGAAATTTTGAATTCAAATTGCGAGAATATTCCCTTTTGATGCCATGTGAGGGAAAATAGAGATTTAATAAATTAATTAAATATATTTTCATGTGCAAGTTGCATTCTCTAGAGGATTTTAGTGATAGGGGTCAACTCAATCAAATACTTGATTAAATTAATGAGGGATTAGATTATTCGAAAATTTTGACTTAAATTGATGAATTGATTTAAATCAGAATTGAGAGGAAATGCTTACTTAAATGAATGATTTTGATTTATTTAACTAAGTGAGATAAATGTTAGATTAAATCAAATAAGGCTTAATTTATTCAATTTAATAAAAGGACTTTAGAAATTTTGATTAAATGAAATGATTTATTTAATTAAACAAAGATATAAGGTTAATTAAATTAAATTGAATAATTTAAACAACAGAGGAGAAAGACTTAATTAAATAAATAATGATTTATTTAATTAAGAGAGAGAATATGATGAAATGTTGAGAGTATGATTCAAGAGGAAATGTCATTAGTAATCAGGATCAAGTGTGCCGAACCAAACTTGTACATTTTCCATGTCTACATTTTGCCCCTCTTTGAAGCAATGTACTTGTTTCATTGATTCAAAGAATAAACTGTTGTGATCAAAGTTCAAAATTTCTCGACTTTTTCGTATGCCCCACTGCTGCCCCAATAGAAGGATTATGCTGGTATAATGCCCCCTCGAGATATCAGAATTTTTTTATTTTTTTTGGATGATCTCGTGAAAGAAAAGAGGACAAGGTGCCTGACAGGTTCAAAAATACCCCAAAATGCCAAAAAATGTGTTTAAATGCCAAAAAAAGATGCAAAATGGCCTTAGGATGGACAAAAATGGGATCAAGGAACCAAAACCCTAGTTAGATAGTGAAATTAGGTCAAAAAACCCTAATTTTTAGGCTTAAATAGACCTTGAGGGGTCACTTTCAATGCATTTGCAATCTTAGCCTTTAGAAAATTCATCCTTTTAGCTTTGACTCTTGGTCAGAATGGTGCAACGATAGCTTCCTAGGCAAATGTCAAAGAGAGTACAAGTGCACCAGTGGCCAGTTGGCACAGGACCCATGGTATGTACCCTTATCCAACTTTTAATTTTCTTGTTATTTGTGCATTAAATGGGGTCTATGTTTTGAGTTGCATGGCGCTATATAGTGCCTCAAAAACTTCTTAGTTAGGGTCACGTGGTCCCAAACTGGACCATATATGTGAAGAGCATCGCACGACATTGTTAGCAAAATTAGGGTTTCACCAGTAAACCCAGCTACATGCATAAAGAGTGTCACGTGGTGCAATTAGTGAAAAATGTTTGTCTATGTCCGTTGCATGATGCAGTTTGGAGCTTTACAAATTGTGCTACATTTGCAAACAACACCACACTTGTTGTTTCAAATGCAACAAAAAAAGGCATGAGCGATAGATTTTTCCAAGGGACCTGACATGGTGTTTTCCTTATGAGAGAGGACTTTGAGGTACTTCATTCGAGGGAGCATCAGTGGCCAATACTCAGAATATTACAAGGTATGCATGTGTATCTCCAGAAGCATCTTGGTATTCTTGGGCTCTGGTATGTTGCATATGCACCCCCTATTTAGGTATGATGACCTCCCTAGCCAAGCAGTGGTACAGTGAGACGTCTTACTTCCATCTTCTCACTAGCGAAGCCACCATTACCCTTGAGGATGTCTGGTGCATTCTCTGATTTCCAATCCATGGAGCTTGAGTGATCTATGATCCAGAGGAGGGTAGGGATGCCTTCTTTGATGTTATGGGTGTTGATGAGATTGTTCTTTGTGATGGGAAAATTAACTTGGACTGATATCGAGGTAGAGCTCCCACTTACATGTTGATTGTGGCTGCCATTATTTCTGATCTTGTAGCACCTACTCGGTAAGGCTGATACTTTAGTCTGGGTTGTAGATTGGCATGCCAGTGGATGTGCATTCATCAAGAGTATTTTTCTTGGGGAACGGTATTACTGGCCTCTTTATATAGAGATTTGCATGAGTTTTCCTACTTGGATAGTTGGGCCCTCGGGGCCGGAGTTACCCTCCTACACATTTGGGGATGGGAGCGGATCTATGTGCTTTACTCATATGTGACACCAATTATTACTGACATTGATGATCTCATTGTTTGGCAATATGGCGGGGCACGGGTTCGATTTACCCATACTAGCACAGGTGGTCTAGCTTAGTGGTTGTGGGTTTTGGATGAGATGAGAGAGTTCATCTGGAGATCGTGGATGGGCATAGGCCCATGCTATGCTGATGCACAACAGCTTTTCTTCATGCATCTGAATAGATTTATGCAGGGTCAAGAGCATACCATGACAGAGCAGTATCCCCCCAATAGGGTAGCTAAACAGTTTAGTGAGATGCAAGGCAGGCCTGATGATTAGTACGTGGTGATCTTTGCCAGTACAAACAGAGAGACAGCATGGGGCCAACCCATCCTAATAGTTGAGGCAGTGTCTTCATTTAGGTAGTTAGTGGCCCAACCGTGGCCATATGATTAGGGACCGGTAGATGCAAGGGTGACTCCAGCATACAGGGCATGGTTCTGACCTCCTTTCAGGTTGACAGTTCTCGGGGTAGCGATTTCACGCCAGAGAGCCAGGGGTAGGATAATGGGTAGAGGTCAAGGATAGCGAGGAGGAGGAGGTGAACCACCCCCTTAGCAATCACCTTTGAAAGACCAGGATAACAACAACCAGCAACACAGGATGACTAGCCCCAAGTAGTCCCATAACAGTAGCCAACAACACAGCCAACAGCACAGCTGGACCACCAAGATGCATTGATCCAACAGCTGCAAGATAAGGTACAATTTTTGACAATAGAGCAGGATGAGGCACAATAGAAGGTTGTTGCAGTTATAGTTGAGAGGGATCAAGATATTGTTTGATGGTGATAGTTAGAGAGCACAACCTCCTCATCCCAAGGCCGATCAGTTGACTTGCGGGCATACAAAGAGGCTATCATGGATTTCGATTACTATCGGAAGCATTACAAGCAGGTAGTGCCACCAGTAGGCAGAGTGCAAGACTTCTCCCAGTAGACAGGGGTACGACTACCAGAGGATCATGGTGATAGAAATGTGGGAGAGGGTGAGGGGCATAGCCAATAGCACTAGCCCTTGATCATAGACAGTTTTTCATTTTTTGATTCACGAGTTGCATTATTGCCCCTATTGTACCATGTATTTTGATGTACACTTGATCCAATTTTGTATCATAACAGTGTATTATTTTATGATATATATGAGATGATTCGCCTTTTATGACATGTATGGATGCATTCTAATTTTTTATGTGATGTTATGAGATGTTCCTTATTTCTTATGCTTATGTGATATGATGTATTTTTCTAATGGATGCACTTCTTTTTGTATCTTTTTCATGCATTTTAATAATGATCCTATGAATGTAATGTATGGAAATGATGCTGCTAATGGATGCACATGGTGATGGATGCTAATCATTATGTATGATGTAATGCTTTCTTAAGATGCTTAGAATAACAAATTTATATTATCCTTCATAACTTAAGATATTGATATGATGTAATATGTTTTTTATGCTAATGATCATGTGGATGCAAAGTGCATGCTTTGGTGATGTTTTGATTACTATTATGATACCCTATTAGTGTGGTAGGAAGATAGAAGAATTTTAAAATCAGTGAATTAGTTTGGATGATGATTAGTTTTCTTTTCAAGAGTTGGGATTTTCAAAGGGTCAATTACATTATGTTTGATAATACACATAGGTATGATGCATCAAGGTATAAAGGACCAAGATGGGGTTTTACCTAGTGTGATGGACTTTGACTCAAAAAATTGGATAGGAGTATTCTTGTTCACACTTAGCATAGGTACTTCATTCAAGATGTAGTTCCGGCATTCTAAACATCTCGAGCCAAAACATAGGAAAGCAAACCTTCCTATGTGGTCAACAAGATATCTAAAACATCCTCTTCACAAACCAAACAAAGCATATATGAGTAAGTTATTTTACAAGGGTATCCCACAAGCATAGTAGATAAAAGAGACAAAAATCTTTGCCCCATTCCTTTTTCTCTAAACCTGTTTTGTTTAGGCATCATCGAGAGGCCCTTGGAATAAGCACAAAATAAGATAAGCCGATAAAAGACCAAATAAAGAAAACCAAACAAGCTAATGTTCTTCATACTACTAGCCAAGACTAAACTACTATGGGGTACCTAACGCTTATGTCCATCTCAAGAAATCTTCATCCTAGGACATGTTGTGATTAGGATTTTAATGGGACTGATTGAATGATAAGCTATTGATATTCAAACCTGATTAACTTGCTTGCTTACTGACTTAGACTTTCGAGACTCTGACGATTTGGATGTTCACTTTTGAACCTACTAGAATTTCTTCTAACTGACTCACCAAAGGGTGAAGGCAACGATTGATTTTATTAGGAATGATGACTATCATGGGTGAAAGCGAGATGAATTGGATGCGCCATTTTGGATTTTTTAGATATTTTGAGGTTGTTTTTGGTATTTTCATATTTTTCAATGTTTTTGGTATTTTCAAGATTTACAGTGAAGAGACTAACCTAAAGACCTATCCTAGGGGTCTCAGGAGCTGATCCATAGATTATCTTTTCCTAAATTACACACACAGAGACCATGTAGTTTGATTGCTGACAGACCTGACCCAATGATGTGATAGATGGGCAAATGGATTGCCATTTTATTGCGATGGATGCCTAAGGAATGACCTAAAATGTCTAGGGGGATGATCAAAGATCAACCTTGTCTACGTTCAAACTCAAAGATGACATAGTTTGGATGAGATGGAAGAGTGACAATACTTAATGAATGCTTTGAAGATTTTCTAAGATTTTCGATATTTTTTGGATTTTTCATGAATTTTTTGAATGTTTTTTATTTTTATTTTTCTGATGTTTTTGAATTTTTTGATGTTTTAGGAAGAGCACAAAAAATATACGCAAATCCAATCCACCACCAACTTCAAGGACATGCCCCCAACATTTAAGCGATAAACTACTTTGATAAAGGCAGGACAAACTAACCTTAGGAATATGCCAAGTAGTAGTATGATGGAATATGATATGGGCATCACCTCAGGCTATGGTATGGATGTGAGTGGATGGGTGGATGGATGATTAATGAAATATGATGGAATGGATGAGTGAGTTGTGCAGATCCTGGTGGTTGGGGAGTGCTTTATTTACACTTGGTGCTTATTTGTCAGGATTTCACCAAGGTATTTGTCCAAAGCACCACCGAAGTGGTTTTCACTAGAGGATTATTTTTTTCTTTACTGTTTTCAATCCTTTTTCTATTTATTTATTTTTATTTTTTTTGTATTTTTTGAATTTTTTTTGTCAGCAAGATGCCTGTTTGCCAGGTTTTCATCAAGGCAACCATTATTTCAAGACTTTTTCTTATTTTTTGGTATTTTTTGGTTCTATACCTTACAAGTTCTTAGGCATAAATTATTTTGAGGTGAGAGTTGTTCAGAGGCTCCTGCAGAGGCTCGCCTTCTGGTGTTGCTAATTGATATGCTCCTGATTTATAGCTGGCTATGATGATGAAAGGTCCCAGCTAGTTGGGCTTGAATTTTCCTTTGCTCTCTGGATTTTGCACATTCTTTTGGTTCTCTTTCATCACAAGTTCACCGAATTGGAAGGTGTGTTGCCTGATCTTCTTCTTGTAGCTTCATTTCAAGAGATTCCGGTAGACATGTAGATGATTTAGGAATCCATGCACTATTCATTTAGTAACTCCAGCTCATTTAGTCTTGTAACCCTATATTCCTCATCTATGATGAATTTTTGCAATTATATCCTTAGTGACGAGAGCTCGATCTTGATAGGGAGGATGGCTTCTAATCTGTAGACTAGGGAGAATGGGGTGGCGCTTGTTGGCATGTGGATGCTGGTGTGGTAGGCTCATAAGGAAAGATTTAACTGTAGATGCCAGTCACAACCAGAGTCATTGATAGTTTTCTTAAGGATCTTCAAAATGGTTTTTTTGCTAGCTTCTCCTTGGTTGTTGCCTTGTGGTTAATATGGTGTGGAAAATCAATGTTCGATTTTGAATTTTTCGCACAAGTCATGGACTTCCTGATTCTTGAACGGTGTCCCATTATCAGAGATAATGGATTGAGGAACACCATATCAGAAAATAAGGTAGTTCAGGATGAACTTGGATATCTTCTTTCTAGTGATGTAGGTCATGGGAATTGCTTCAACCCACTTTGTGAAATATTCAGTGGTGGTGATAATGAACTTGTGGCTGTTGGATGAGGTGGGTGATATTTACCTATGAGATCAAGCCCCCATTCGGAAAAGGGCCAAGGTGTAACAATAGGATGTAATTCTTGAGTTGGTGCATGAATGAGATCTCCATATTTCTGGCGCTGTAGACACCTTTTGACAAAATCATGTGCCTCTCTTTCCATTGTCAGCCACTAGTACCCAGTTCTCAGCAACATCTTAGCCAAGGTCATACCACTTGAGTGTGAACCGCAAGTTCCATTATGTACCTCAATCAAAGCAGTCAGGGCTTCCTTAGGTTTTAAGCAATGTAACACGGTTCCATCGATGCTTCTATAGAAGAGGGTTTTTCCTAAGATGACAAATCGTAAGGACCTTTTGACAAAGGTTCACTCAAGGTTCGGGGTAATGTCAGCTAGGAGGACTCCTAATCTCAGATAGGTGTAGATGTCATGATACCAAAGATCACCGGGACCAACGAGTTCACACACATATTCCAACTCTAGTACCTCGAAAGTAGGTACGATAAGCTTCTCTACTAAAAATTCATGTTTCGAGACATTGCGAGGGATATCTAGCAAGGATCCAATCATTGCCATTGCATCAGCTACTCTATTGTTTTCCCTTGGTATTTTCTCAAAAGTGATATCAATAAAATATTCTTTGAGGATATCTACCATCTTCTTGTATGGTGTAAGCTTATCATCCTTATTTTTGTATTCACCATTGAATTTGTTGATGATAAGTTGTGAATCTCAAGAGACCTTTAATGTCATGATTCACCACTGTGCTGCAATTTTGAGACCTATGGTTAAAGCCTCGTACTCTGTGATGTTGTTTGTACAAGGGAATGACAAATTATAAGAGCTTGGTATACAATCCCCCTCGGAGGTTATGAAAAATACACCGGCTCTTGATCCCTGTTGTGTGTGGGACCCATTAAGGTATAATTTCCAATGATTGGCTATGCTAAGATTGAAAATGGACTCGTCTGGAAACTCTAATATGAGTGGATTGTCTGTGTAGATGGGAGCTTCAGCCAGTTGGTCCACAATGACTTGTCCTTTTATTTCCTTTCACTCTGCATACTCGATGTCATACTCTGACAATATCATTACCCATTTATCCATCCTTCCCATGAGCATAGCCTTTGATAGTAGATATTTTGAGGGATCTATCTTGGCAATGAGCTTGATTTTATGTGTCAGCATGTAGTGTTGGAATTTCTATGAAGTGAACACTATTGCTAAGCAAGCTTTCTCAATGAATGTTTAATTCAACTCATGGCCAACCATTGTTCTACTAATGTAATAGATAGCCCTTTTTGTTCCATTTTCATCATGTTGAGCTAGAAGAGCACCCAGAGCTACTATTGTTGTGATGATATATAGGATCAATGGTTTCCCTGCAATGGGTGTCATCAATACAAGTGGTGTGAGTAGATATTCTTTGATTTTGCTAAATGCCTGATCACATTTTTTATCCCACTTGTATGCTACTCCTTTGTGGAGTAGATGTGAATAGGCAACCTATTTATCCGCTAACTATGCTATGAACCTCTTGATGGACTGGAGTCTGCCTTGTAATCCTCTGAGTTGTTTTAGTGTTCTTGGTGCTTCCATATCGAGGATTACCTTAACCTTCATGGGATCCACCTCTATCCCTCTCATGAACACTATGTAGCCCAATTTTTTCCCTAATTGTACCCCAAAGACACATTTCTTTGGGTTAAGCCTAACTTTATACATCTCCAGTCTATCAAATATGTCACTTAGGGTTGCTATGTGGTCTTGCCTCTTCTTTGATTTTTCTAGTATGTCATCCACATAATCTTTGATAGTTTTATGTATTATTTCATGGAAGATTAGTGTCATGTCTCTCTAATATGTAGCCCCTACTTTTTTCAGCCCAAATGGCATCATGTTCTAGTAGTAGGTTCCCAAAGGACATGTAAATGTCATTTTATGTTGGTCTTCTTTTGCAATCATTATTTAGTTATATCCTGAGAAGCCATCCATCAAGGATAGCATCTCATGTCTGGCAATCATATCCACTATCATATCAATGTTTGGTATGGAAATTCATCCTTAGGACATGCTTTGTTGAGGTCTTTAAAGTCTATGTAGATACAGATGCCCCCATTTGGTTTTAAGGCTGGTACAAGGTTGGCTACCCATTCTAGATAGTCAATCGGGCGTATGAAGCCAACATCTAGGAGATTTTGTAACTCTACCTTTACTAGCAAGTCTATTTAAGGATGCATTTTTCTCAATTTTTATCTAACTGGCTTTGCTCCAAGGTAAATAGCCAAATGATGAACCACTACTTTCGGATCAAGACACAGCATGTGAGCGTAAGTCTATGCAAAGTCTACCTTCCTTGCTCTTAAGAATACAGCTGAAAAATCCTATTCCTTTGTTAGGACAGACTCAAGATAGAAAGTGATTTATGGTGTTGTCTATGTTCCCAAGTTAATTGGATTACACTGCTCTACCAAGACTGCTGATTTTTCTTGATGCAAAATAGTAGGGGGGAGATTGAATCCTTCGTCCTCCAACACCTCAGAGAGGTTTTCACCATTGGATGCTTCCTTTATTTTTACTATTTTGTGGTAAGAGAGTGCCACAGTGTTGTTTTCACTCAATAACTCCGAGCTTATTCTTGATATTTTTCTTTTGCGACTGAAGGACTCAATCATCTCCCCATAATATGCCTAAGTGTCTAAAATGATGTAAAAACCTTCCTTGTGATCCCCACATGGAACTATATCCCTTAGTCCCATGAATTCTAAGAGAGTCTCATTGTTTTCGAATGAGTCTAGAATTTGTGATCCTCATTGGTCATGATCGACGAGTTGAGGGTATACTAAGGTGATTTGGTGGGTTTGTTGGTTTGACTCAGTGGGTGAGACACTAATCATTAGTAAGGAGAAATCCTCAAAAATCATGGGTAGGCCTATTATGGTATCATCATCATCACTACTGGCATAGACATCAGTGACGTCAAAGGTGAAGTTGTCAAGCAGGATGCCTGTGCATATGGGTGATCTAAGGTTGGTTACTGATACCAGAGGGGAGGACCAACTGCCTTATTAGGAGTACCTCAGCCATGTACAACTATACTTAGGGGAGTACAAACAAGGGCAAGGTTTTTCATTCTTCTTTCTGCAATGATGGGCTCCAGTTGTCCATCATTGTTCCTTCCAAGGCTTTGGTTTTTATTGTAGTCCATGCCAAGCATTATTTGTAACCCTCTTTTGGCTTCATCCATAGGTAAGGTGGGTGTGGGTTCTGCATCACGGTATATTGAGCTTGAAATATCTTCCTCATCAACATTTTCTTGACTTAGGTATCCCCAATGGTAGAATTCAGAGGGGTCGGCCCTAAGGGTGTGGATGAGTGTTTCAGTTGATTGTGGTCACCCATGTGACCTAGGAGATTGTGGTAACTCTCCTAAAACAAATGCATTCCTTTTCATTTTTTAGTTGTCACATCCATTTTCCCGGATCATGTTTTTGATGTCGGATATGTTAGGGATGGGGTGTGTCTCCATCGCAAAAGTGGAGGCAAGGTTAGTTGGGTCGATGTATGAAGTGGATGGGCCTTCATCATTTTTTGAAACTTGGGTGATTTTATAAAACTTGGCTTCCAAGTTTTTGCAGTAGGCGAATGGTTCGGGATCCCCATGTATAGTGACCTCCTCATTTTGGTGCAAGAACTTGATGCATTGGTGATATGTTGAGGCCGTTTCTTTCATTCTATGGATCCATGGATGACCAAAGAGGATGTTATATGGTAATTCAAGATCAAGGACCTAACAAGTAGTTTCCATGGTTGTTGGTCCCACTTGGATGGGGATTTTAATAGTGCCTTGAGACACTCTTTCTTGATCATCATATGCCCTTATCATATTGCTCTTGTTCTTGTTAATGGAATCCTTAGCAAACCCCAATTTCTTTATAAGTTTGATAGAGAAAATATTAAGGCCTGCACCTCCATCTACCAAGACTCTTTTAACTTTCTCTTTGTGGATCAGCACTTGTAGGTGAAGTGTTCAGTTATGAGATGGTTGTGGGGGGAAGTCTTGGTGAGAAAATGTTAGGAGATTCTGGGTAATGATAATTCCAACCATAGCCTGAAATTGATCTATATCAAGGGTGGTGAAGATGATGGATTTTGCTAACAATTCATCAAGAATTTTCCTATGGGCAGCGAAAAATTTTAATAGCTCCATTAGGGGTTTTCCTCAGTTGGTCGATGACATTGTAGTCTTAGGGAAAAAATTTTGTATTTAAAGTGGGGGTCTTAGATGGTTCCCCTACAATGGTTACCTTGTCTCCACATGTGGTGACTCCATAGTCATTGTTGGTGCCCTTGACATTAATGACCATGACCATTTCATTGACACATGTGATTATCTCTTTACATACTAGATTAGCACTAGCACATTTTTGCTTTCCTTTGTTGTTCCCCTGAACATTTCCTCAATTATGGTATGGCATCGAATTTGTGTATATTTTCAAATCTTGATTACCGGCTAGTTGGTCAACATTGATGATCTTGTCCTTGATGAGGTCTTGGATGATGTTCTTTAGTCTCATGCAATTTGTGGTGGTTTTCATTGTACCATGGCGGTTTGGTCATGGGTTTCACGTATTTCTCGAAGTTGGATACTTTGATTAGGTTTTCCTTGAATAACTTCTTCATTATGGACTTGATAGATTCCTCTAGAGCCATGAACTTCCACTTGGGAGGGTATTTTCTTTGGGGAGGTGATCCTCCTTGATTTCCCAAGTTAATGATTCAGTTGGTGGGAAGTGGTTTTTGTTGTGCTACTACTGCATTAGTGATAGGGTAGGGTTGGACGGAACAATCATTGTTCCATGCTCTAGATATTTATTTGCTAGATCTCCTTGGTGTCTTACTTCACCACCTTAACCATTAGGACCTTCTTCATGTTTAAATACCCTTGGTTCTCCTGGCCAACCCCACTACCATCACAATTCAACTTACCAAGTCAATCTTGGTGCACTGCCTCTAACTCTTCCTTAGCCCTTAATCTACCATAAGGCCTAACCTACCCTCAACACTCAATTTGATCTTTGCAGGGGTGTAGAGATGTTTCCAATAGGTTCACACCATCACAACATGGTTCTAGGGAGTCCACCTTACTTCCTTTGGCCATCACTTTCACCAAACCCTCATCTAGGGTTTTAGTCCACTAGTTCTAGGCTCTCCAATTAGGTCTTCTTCTCCGAGGAAAGAGGTTAACTCTCCTAAATCTTCCAAAGAACACAAAAGTTCTCCTTTGGTTTCTTGGACCTTATGTCTATCCCTCAAAGACTCTAGAGGCCTTAATCCTCAACTGACCATACACAACCATCTCCTAACCACACAAAAAACTGTCAGTTTGTTCTCTCTCCAAATGGACTGGTGAAGCCTCCTCATTCATGCCAAGTCTTTTGAAGGCATCTATCTACCTCTCCACACCATGACTTAATAGGGAAAGGTCAGCCCTGCAAACCAAGTGCTTTGCAATTCCTATCTTTCCTAGTCGGGCACTGTCAAGCTTGCCTAGGAGAAGACTTTCTCCATGATTCCTTGACTCCTAACCACTTCTAACCCTATCCGATTTATAGACATGGAGCCTAGTCACAATTCCCAAGGGCCCATACACAAAGTACAGTGGGAATGTAACTAAACCTCCATTATTTACAATCTGCCAGTTAGACCAGCAACTTAAAAGAAACAAACTAACTACAAAGCACGCCTGAAAAATTGAACACACTCACTAATTACTACCACACAAAGCTTTAAGCATAGCTACACTATATTCCACAACAAATCATAGTGCCATGATCACTCCTGATCACACAAATTCAAAACAAAACACGGAATTTACACAACCTTCTCACTGTCCTCACTTGTATTCATGAATTTTCAATATTGCAAAAGCTCCCAGCCTTCCTTTTAGGTCAAGGCACACCATATATAGGGTTCAAAATAAGTTAATCTCAATCCTAACTACTCCATGTCTGCTTGTATGATTTCCAAAAGGCCTTATTTGCATCATTTTAAAGAAACTAACATATAGGAAGGTCTACAAAGGTCTTAAACCATCCTTGTAGCCAAACTTCAATCTAACAAATGGTCAACATGACATTCACTAACACATTACATGTTCTCAAATACCTCTAAGGCACAAACTCAAGAAATAGAAAAATATTGCTACATTTGGACCTAGACAAATTGCCAAATCAAAAAACCTTCTAGACAACTTTCCTAGATGAACTATGGGGTGCTCCTGCACCATTCTCCCCCTCTGCAAATACATTAAGGAATGTGAGGAGAGATTAGAGACACATCAATGCCCTTCTTCTTAAACTGAGCTTCATCCACCCATGTAGCCTCAGATTCATGTTTTTTCTTCCATTTGATAAGATGCTCCATGTACATCCTATGCCTTATAGATTTATGTACTCTTGACTCCAAGATCCTCTCTACTTGTAGCTTGTCTGGAGTAGGTAAGGCTACGTTGTTGACATCTTTGAAGATCTCCCTACTATTCTGATCCATGTCATTGACTAATCCCTTGTACTTGATTAGATCTGGTACATTGAACACTGGTGAAATCCCTACATCTGCAAGTAACTCCACCTTGTATGCATTCTTCCCATACTTGGCTAACACCTTGCATGGTCCCACTCTTTTCATCTACAATTTGGTTGATGTACCCTTTTGCAACCTGGATTTGTTGAGGTGGACCATGACATAGTCTCCTACTGCAAATTGCAAGTCTTTTCTTGACATATCCACCTTGTCTTTCAAGTTTTGAGTAGCTTCAGTGACTATCTTTTTTACCTGCTCCTGAATCTCCTTCATCGTCTGAGTGAAGTCCTCTGCATGTCCACTCCTATTATCCATAGCTCCTAGATCCCTGAGCTCACATATACCTCTTGGGTGCATCCCATACACAATTTCAAAAGGACTCTTCCCTGTGGTCTGGTTCACACTGTCATTATATGCATACTGAGCCTATGACATAACCATGTCCCATGTCTATCCATACTCTTTGGTTAGGAAACTTAGAAGGTTACCTAACACCTTGTTAACCACCTCTATTTGACCATCGATCTGAGGATGGTAAGCTGATCCAAAAGACGGGTTGGTACCTAATCTGCTCCATAGAGTCTTCCAAAAGTGACTCATGAACTTCACATCCCTGTCTGAAACAATTCTCAAAGGAAATCCATGGATCCTTACAATTTTCTTGAAGAAAAGGTGAGCTATATAGCTATCATCATGAGTGGTTTTGCAAGGGATAAAGTGAATCATCTTGCTGAATCTATCCACCACCACATAGACACTGTCAAATCCTGTCTTGGTCTTAGGGAGTCCTACCACAAATTCCATGCTAACACACTCCCATGGTCTATTAGGAATAGGTAGGGGTTGATATAGACCAGCATTAGTAGCTCCTCCCTTAGCTTTCATACATACTACACATTGCTCCACATACCTCCTAACATCCCTTGACAACTTAGGCCAATAGTAGAACCTTTGCACTAGTTCCAATGTCTTGTTTATGCCAAAATGTCCACTAAGACTACCATTATGCTTCTCCTGGATGAGATTCTCCCTCATTGATCCTTTTGGAACACATAACTGATTCCCCTTGAATAACAATCCACTTTGCAATGTATACTCTGAGTATTGACTATGAAAATGATTCTCAAAGTCATAACATACCTTGTAGGCCTCCAAAAAGTCTTCATCTTCCCCATAGAGATCCTTGAAACTCTCTATTCCAATGCTCCTAATCTGTATCTCTTGTACTATCAGCAATCTTCTACTCAGTGCATCTTCTACCTTGTTCAATTGTCCCTTCTTGTGATTGATGGTGAAAGTAAGAGCTTGGATGTACTCCATCCATTTCAAATGTCTATTGCTCAACTTCTCTTGGGTGTTGATATAACTAAGTGCCTGATTGTCAATAAAGACTACACACTCCTTGGGTAGAAGGTAATGCCTCCACTTCCTAAGTGACTAAACTAAAGCATAAAGTTCTAGGTCATATATAGAATACTTCTTCTTAGCTTCATTAAGCTTTTCACTTAAGAAAGCTATAGGCCTACCTTCTTTACTTAGCACTCCTCCTACTACAACTCCACTAGCATCACATTCCACAGTAAACAACTTGTCAAAGCTAGGTAATAAGAGAATAGGTTGAGTTGCCACTTCTTGTTTCAGTTTCTCAAAACCTTTCTCACCTTCTTGAGTCCACTTAAAATTAGTCTTTAAACCACCTTTGACTGTATCTAGGACTGGTGCACATATGCCACTAAAGTTTCGTATGAATTTCCTATAAAATTGAGCCAATCCATGAAAACTTCTTACCTTTGTCCCTCTGGTTGGTGTAGGCCAATTTAGGATAGCTTCCACCTTGCTTGGATCCATCTTCAAAGATCCTTGGGATACTACAAACCCCAAATACACAAGCTCTTGTTTAAAGAACTCACACTTCTCTAGGTTGATGGCTAACTTCTCCTCTTGCAATCTTCTAAGGACCAGCTCCACATGCTTTAGGTGTTCTTTTGATGTCTTGCTAAAGATGAGTATATCATCAAGATAGACCACCACAAATATCCCTGTAAAGTCTTTGAGCACTTCATTCATGAGCCTCATGAATGTGCTAGGGGCATTAGAGAGGCCAAATGGCATAACTCTCCACTCATACAACCCATCTGTTGTCTTAAAGGTTGTCTTCCACTCATCTCCATCCTTGATTCTGATCTAATGGTATCCGCTCTTGAGATCCAACTTGGTGAAGTACTGAGCTCCTCCAAGACAATCCATCAAGTCCTAAATTCTAGGAATAGGGAACATATACCTAATTATGATTCTATTTATTGCTCTAGAATCAGTACATAATCTCCACTTTCCTCCTTTCTTGGTTGCTAAGACCACTGATACTGCACATGGGTTGATGCTCTTCCTAATCAATCCTTGATCCAATAACTCCTGCACTTGTCTAGCTACCTCTAGATTCTGATCTAATGTAAGCTTATAATCTTCTTTGTTTGGCAATGAAGCTCCTGGTATGAAGTCAATCTGATGACTAATGGCTCTCTTTGGGGGTAAAGTTGTAGGTGCACCATCACTCACTATGTCTTTATACTTCTGAAGCAACTTTTGGACTGCTCCGGGTATGACTATTTTCTTAGTCTTGTCCTCTTCCTTAGGTTGCAACATGACCACATATCCTTCACCCCCTTGATGTAGGTTGTTAAGGAACTCTTTCCCACTGCTCAACAAGACACTAGGTGTCTTTGAATGTCCTTCTTCCTCTTCTGACAGTGAATACAATTTAAATGTCTTCCCATCCTTTTTAAAAGAAATGGTGTTCTCTTTCCCATCATACATGGCACTTTTGTCATACTCCCATGGTCTACCCAATAGTAGATGGCATGCATCCATGGGTAACACATCACAAATCAATTTATCCTTGTACCCTCCAATGGAAAACTCCACCATTACTTGCTTATTGACAAGAACACTCTTCCCTTTGTTTAACCATGTTACTTTGTAGGGGTTAGTGTGGGGTACCTTCTCCAATTTCAACTTCCTTACTACCTCTTCTGAGATGATGTTATCTGTTGAACCTTAATCCACAATAACCTTACATACTTTTCCAACTATTTTGCATCTCACTCTAAATAAAGCTCTTCTTTTTTTTGGCTCTTCCTTGACCGATTGTTTGATCAAAACTCTCCTGAACATCAGATTCTCCCTCATTTTTGATTCAATGTGACTGACCTCTGGTGATTTAGTACTCATGGTGTCCTCTTGAGCATATGCCACTCTCTTCTCAATATTTGATGAAGATGCTTTCTCTGAGCACCTATAAGCTGGATGGCCTATTTGACCACTATGGTAACACTTCATATTAGCAAAGTAAGAATTGCTCCTACCTACTCCTCTTCCTCTATTTGACCCTCCTTGAGATCCTCTACCTCTTCCATAACCTCCTCTAGAAGATGTTTCACTTCCATACTCAGTGATTTTAGATTATCCTTGCTTTCTTTGCTCAGTTCCTCTACCTTGGTAGCCACCTCTATGTCCTCTTTGATCTCTTTGATCTCTACCTTTACCTCTACTCTTAGAAGCCTTATCATGTTTCCTCTTGCTTCTTTCCTCAATCTTAAGAGCTAATTGGTAACATTGGTGTACTATCTTAGGACTTAGAAGAGTCATCTCCTCTTGAATGTTCCACTTCAAGTCATTAAGATACCTAGCCACCTTGATACTTTCATCTTCTGAAACATTGGACCTCATACAAAGTTTTTGAAACTCCTCAATGTAAGTTCTCACATCTTGGTCTCTTTTCCTCAAGCTTTGTCTCTTCTTATGTAACTGAATCTCAGAATCATCCAGTATGTATGCTTCTCTCACTTTTTCCACCATACCCTTCCAAGTTGAAATAGGCTTCTTTCCTTCCTTTTCCCTCTTTGTTTGAATGAATTTCCACCATGTCAAGGAAAATCCTCTCAATCTAGACTTGGCCACCTTCACCTTCTATGCTTCAGTGACTCCATCACATTCAAAATGGTTCTCCATGCCTTCTATCCAATCCATGACTAGATCAGCTTCTAATTTGCCACTGAACAGTGGTATGCCTTCAAGAAAGGCTCCTCTTGCAAAATAGGGTTAGTTTCAAGGGTCTTTTCTTCCTCTGTAACCTCTTCACTCTTTGGTACTCTGCCCTCCAACCTATCACTGACCTCATCGGCTTTGATCTGTGCATTGCTCAATGCTTCCTCAAGTTGTGCTAATCTTTCTCTCAATCTCCTATTATCCTCCTCCTGATCTTCGACCTTCTTTTCCAACTCAATGTTTGTCACCATGGTTGTGGAACCACTGGATTCAAGGTCTGACATACAAGATTCTATCCCAAATCTTTAACTTGCTCTGATACCAATCTAATAGGGTAGGGTTGGATGGAACAATCACTGTTCCATGCTCTGGATCTTTATTTGCAAGATCTCCTTGGTGTCTTACTTCACCACCTTAACCATTAGGACCTTCTTCATGTTTAGGTACCCTTGGTTCTCCTGGCCAACCCCACTACCATCACAATTCAACTTACCAAGTCAATCTTGGTGCATTGCCTCTAACTCTTCCTTGGCCCTTAATCTACCCTAAAGGCTAACCTACCCTCAACACTCAATTTGATCTTTACAAGGGTGTAGAGATGTTTCCAATAGTTTCACACCATCACAACATGGTTCTAGGGAGTCCACCTTACTTCCTTTGGCCATCACTTTCACCAAACCCTCATCTAGGGTTTTAGTCCACTAGTTCTAGGCTCTCCAATTAGGTCTTCTTCTCCAAGGAAAGAGGTTAAATCTCCTAAATTTTCCAAAGAAAATAGAAGTTATCCTTTGGTTTCTTGGACCTTATGTCTATCCCTCAAAGACTCTAGAGGCCTTAATCCTCAACTGACTATACACATCCATAACCCTCCATTTAGCAATTTAGGGATTTTTTAAGCCATCTCCTGACCACACAGCAAATTGTCAATTTGTTCTCCCTCCAAATGGACTGGTGAAGCCTCCTCCTTCATGCCAAGTCTTTTCAAGGAATCTATCTACCTCTCCACATTATGAATTCACAGGGAAAGGTCACCGCTGCAAACGAAGTGCTTTGCACTTCCTGTCTTTCCTAGCCAGGCATTGTCAAGCTCACCTAGGAGAAGAATTTCTCCATGATTCCTTGACTCCTAACAACTCCTAACCCTATCCTATTTATAGACATGGATCTTATTCATAGTTCCCAAGGGCCCGTATACAAAGTATAGTGGGAATGTAACTAAACCTCCATTATTTACTGTCTGCTAGTCAGAACAACAACTTAAAAGGAACAAACTAACTACAAAGCACGCCTGAAAATTGAACACACTCACTAATTACTACCACACAAAGCTTTAAGCACAACTACACTACATTCTACAACAACTTATAGTGCCATGATCGGTCCCGATCACACAAATTCAAAGCAAAACACTGAATTTACACAACCTTTTCACTGTCCTCACTTGTATTCATGAATTTTCAATATTGCAAAAGCTCCCAACCTTCCTTTTAGGTCAAGGCACACCATATATAGGTTTCAAAAATTAGGTACGCTCGATCCTGACTACTCCATGTCCACTTGTGTGATTTCCAATAGGCCTTATTTGCAACATTTTAAAGAAACTAACACCTAGGAAGGTCTACAAAGGTCTTAAACCATCCTTGTAGCCAAACTTCAATCTAAAAAATGGTCAACATGACCTTCACTAACACATTATATATTCTCAAATGCCTCTAAGGCACAAACTCAAGAAATAGAAAGAGATTGCTACATTTGGACCTAGAAAAATTGCCAAATCAAAAACCTTCTAGACAACTTTCCTAGATGAACTATGGGGTGCTCCTGCACCAATTAGTTTGCACATTATTACGATTGTGATTTTTTGGCTGGTGATGAGTTTGCATGTTTGGTTTGGGAGAATTTATGACCACTTTAGCATCAACCACACTGTCATTTGTGATGTTTTTTATTCCTTGACCACATTTGAGGTTAATCATTATAATTTTTGGATGGACGATTATCCTGTGGTGGAGTAAATTTTGAGGCGATTCCTTGCGCAATAAGGGCCCTTTCAATGTTGAGCACCTTTGGTATCTGTTGATCATAAGATGTGATGCATTTCATTTTTAAGTAGAATGCTAGGTTTTCATCTAGATTAGATATGATCATGCAAACTTTTTGTTCTTCTGGCATGATCCACTTGCTCTTATTGGGCTTAGATTGGCATCTTTGCAAGAAGGATGTGAATAGCTCTCCTTCTAGCACCAAAATTTGAACCCCTAAACCTGCAATTGCACAAGAAAAACAAAAAAATTAGTGTGTTAGATCAAATGCAAACAAGTATGAGGGATTCCCCATGAAATCCATCTACTAAACTTAAACTAGCAAGAAAGGAAGAACAAAACTTAAATAAATGATAGAAAATCCTAATTAAGCAAGTAAAATAGTGATCCCATGGGGGAATTGGTGCCAATTGAATGTTGAAATTGGCCCTTTCCCAACTCCTTTGTTGAAATGTGAATGGTTATGGATTGATCAAATCTCCATGATGAGATTTGAGCATAACCTAGCTATGAAATTATGAAAATTATGAATGTATGGAAGGATGTGCACAAAATTAGCTCTCAATGTCAAGAGAGTAACTTTACATGAAATTATGGATGAATAATGAGGAGAGAAGCTACTCATTTATAGATTTGAATTTGGAAAAGATGGAAATATTTGGGCAATGTGGGACTAAATTTCCCCCAATGGTTGAATGCCACTTGTCACCATGTGAATGGTTGATGGTTGTGCACATTTTGGCCAAAGTGTCAATAAATGCAATTAGGTGGAATTTGAATTTGAAGAAATGACATTTGAGGGAAAAATGAATGAAATAAACTCCACTTGGCTCAATGCACAAGTACATCTAAGAGGAGTGAATGCCTTGTTGGATGTACAAGTCCACTTGGACTTTTTGAATTCAAATTGAGAGAATATTCCCTTTTGATGCTATGTGAGGGAAAATAGAGATTTAATAAATGAATTAAATCTATTTTCATGTGCAAGTTGCATTCTCTAGAGGATTTTAGTGATAGGGGTTAACTCAATCAAAGATTTTATTAAATTAATGAGGGATTAGATGATTTGACAATTTTGACTTAAATAGATGAATTGATTTAAATCAGAATTGAGAGGAAATGCTTACTTAAATAAATGATTTTGATTTATTTAACTAAGTGAGATAAATGTTAGATTAAATAAAATAAGGTTTAATTTATTCAATTTAATAAGAGAACTTTAGAAACTTTAATTAAATGAAATGATTTATTTAATTAAATGAAGATATAAGGTTAATTAAATTAAATTGATTAATTTAATCAATAGAGGATAAAGACTTAATTAAATAAATAATGATTTATCTAATTAAGAGATAGAATATGATGAAATGATGAGAGTATGATTTAGGAGGAAATGTCATTAGTAATCAGGATCAAGTGTGCCGAACCGAACTTGTACATTTTCCATGTCTACAATCATAAACCATTTTGGTAGCCATCCCAGACCTTCCTCAAGTGTTTAAGCTCTTCACCAAGGAACCAAGCTCTGATACCAATTGTTGAATAGGAAAACTAAGAGGGGGAATGAATCAGTTGTCATAGAATTAAACCTTTAATTCAATCACCGAAACTAATTCTTAATATTTCTTAAATAACTGATCATCAAATTCCAAAGCAAAAACCCAAACCTAACACATAAACATAATAACACCAGATTTGCATGGAAAACCCAATAAGAGAAAAACCATAGTGAGGATTAACTCACACTATAGAGAATATCAAAACCGATTACAAAAGGCCCACTGCCACAACAAGGACTCACTTTCTGGAAAAAGGACTCAATATCCAACAAGGCTAATAATATAGATGGATCACTTCCACATAGATACAAAGAAGACAAAGAAGACTTATTATAGAGAGACTAAAATCCCAAAGCAATAAAGGATTCCACCATAATCACTCGCATACATGCATGAATGATAGAGTTCACATTTTTCTCACTACATCCGAAAACTCAACACTAAGCTTCACATTAATCTTCCACACTCTCATCACACACAATCACTAAATAGAATTAATTCCGTATCTAGCTACACTTTCTCTTTTCTCTTATCACTCTTCTTCTTCACTTTTGTATATTTCTTCATCATTAACACATCTTGTATTTATACCATCTTCAACTTTGAAACATATTCAAAGTTGTCCATCCAAACTCAAATTCAAATTAGGTCAGCACCAAAACATCCTATGGTGGAATTAGAATGAGGACAGCCCAAAATCATGCTTCAAGGAACCCAAAAATCCCCAACACGCTTCATCAACCTCGAAATTAGTATTTCACAAAAGTTTGGCCAAACTAGTGTAAAACACATAGAACCATTAAGCATGAATCTTCCAAATATCAAAACCATCTTCAATAGAATCAGGGAAACACAAATCGAGAACTGTAATTCATAAGACTTCATCAAAGAGAAATCTAGACCAACAACATTTCTCCTGAACATCAACTAGAAACACAGAAAACCACAATTCACAACTAGTGAACACAACTTGCACTGTACAACAAATCGAAAACCAAAAATCTTGATATAGAATCTTCTAACAACCATGAAAACATATATGAACCACACAAACATAGGAGAAAATCTAGACCAAAACCCAAAGCAACCATTGAATACCTACAACATATCTTCATTACAATTTTCTCAATATCCTAGAGATATATAGCCAACAACAACTAGATAAATAATTGACCAATTGACATCAACGAAAACACCTTTAATCTTTCCATTCTTACAATAGTGTGTTATGCAACATCTCTTCTTCAACCTCACTTTTGAATATGAAGAATTCTTTCAAACTGGTCTAAAACATGCATGAAAAGAGGGTTGCATTCAAATTCCTCAATGATAATGAATTCATTCATGGATACTCCATGACTCTGAGAACTTTCCATGTTTGAGACTACAGGTTGGTGAAGTGAGGTAGTTCCTATTGAATTTATAGAAGGTTTTCAAGAAATTTGAGCTAATAATGGTTAAGGCAATAGGATGGAAATGCAATTGGGATTAATTATTGATATGACAGGAATTTAAGCTATTTTCCCAATTGATCTTACTAGATAACTTGCACATGTGTTTCTATTGTACCATTGTGACTATTATTTAATGCTTTATTTGCAAAGCATCCAAACCACTCAAGAACTGATGGCCATGAGGCAATATTTTCATCAAGAAATTCTCAAAAATTTCTTTAATTATTATCATTAGCAATGTAATCATTCTGGCCATTAACTATTTCTTGATCATTAGTTTTCAAGATGGATAGTTAGGTGACAAGAAAGTGTTACTACAATCGGGATCAATAACCATCAAGAGAGAAACGCTAGCCCTATATTTGGTTAAAAATTTATTCAACAAGGGTCTGATTGTTGGATAATACATTGTGTTGTAGTCGAGGGAGGAATTGAAAATTTTCTTTGAGTTTTCATTTATTTTGTGATTACAATAACTCTCAATCTATGATTTGTGAGTCAAATTCAATGTTGTTCGTACTGGTCTATGAGCCATGTGTGTAAATAGAATAGATTTTCTATTTGAAATATATTATGTTGTATTTATTTCATATATTGCAATTATGAAGTCTTTTCTTTCTATTAACATTATCTTCTATCATTAATCGATACAATCTATGAGCTATTTGATTGATGACCTATAGGATTGATTTCACATTAACTGCATTTTTGTTAGTTAATGTATTTTCCTTTATTTATTTTTTGTTAAAAGCATATTTATTTTCTATTCAAATCATACGAGGGAGCTATACCTCTCAATTTAGAGGAAATATGCATATGCAATTGTGGCCTTTCTAGAGCTATTATTAGATCAGTACTAGTGCTAGTTGGGCAAGAGAGTCATTTATTATGGGAATATTTATCAGGGGCTAATTCATTCGCTGACATCAGGGATATAAGATTGAAAAATCTTATAAGACTGCATATACTCCACCTGCAAATGGATCAAGAACAAGTGATGAGATCAAGGCACATGAGGCAAATGCTAAGGAAAAATTTATTATTACAAATAGTCTTTCAAATTCTGAATTGGTTAAAGTTATGAATCTTAAGACTGCTAAAAAATTTTGGGATAAGTTTGAAAGTATTTATGAAGGAGATGAAAAGGTCAAACAAGAAAAGTTGCAGAGTATGAAGGAACAATTTGAGACCATGTGAATGTTTGAAGATGAAATAATTACAACCTACATATAGAGGGTTGATGAACTGGTAAGTTTTATGAGATGTCTTGGAGCACAAGATAAATAGCCTAGGGTGGTAAAGAAATTTCTCAAAACTCTTTCTAATGCTTATAGTGAAAAGGTTTCTACAATTGAGGAATTTGCAAACTTTAATACTTATTCTAGAGATCAGTTGATGGGTACACTAACTTATTTTGAGATGAGAAATATTGGTTTAAAGAATGGTGCAAAAGTGGAGACTTCTTTTAAGGCTAGAAAATAGAAAAAAGGTTGAAGATTCAAATGAAGATGATTTTGATGATTTGGAAGCTAAAATTGTGAGAAAGATGAAAAATGGCATCGGTAAGCACAAAGGTAAACTAACTTTCAAATGTTTTAGTTGTGGTGAAATAGGTCTTTATGCTTCAAGATTTCCTAAAAGAGTTGTGAACAATAAGAATAAGGAGAATAAAGGAAATATGATTAAAAGAGCTTACTATGTTAGAGAAGATGTTGGTGTTTTTTATGATGAATCTTACTATGGAGATTTTGAGGATAAGGAATGCTTGTTTTTGGCTATAAAAGAAGAATCTAGTTCTGGTAACTCTAAAGTTGTATGAAGGAAAGTGATTCAAAGAAGGAGGATTAGGTTGAAGGTACTCTGGTTTCTACTTTTCATGTTAAATAAGATAAGAATTACTAGGTTGTTGATAGTGGTTTCTCTAATCACATGACCGGAGACAAAAGTAAGTTTGTTAAACTTGAAAATTATGTTGGAGGATTAGTTAAATTTGGAGATGATTTAGGAGCTAGGATTTGAGGAATAGGTTCAATTATTTTTGATGGAAAGAACAACACTGATAATTTTTATTATGTTAAGGGATTAAGGCATAATATTTTGAGTGTTGTAAAAATGTGTAGCAAAGGATATAATCTTATGTTTTAGGATGAAACATGTGAGACTAGAAAAGGGTCTGAAATTATGATTTTTGTTGGTAAGAGGACTAAAGGAAACATCTATCATCTTAAGGGTGTTGATGGAAATTTATTTATTTCTTAGATTAATGATAGTTGGTTATGGCACCAGAGGATGTGTCACATGAATTTTGATAATTTGGTAAGAATCAATCCAGTTCATGCAATAAGAGATCTATTGAGAATCACAAAGCCTATTAAAGTTGTTTGTGAGAGATTTTAATTTGGAAAACAAATGAGTAATTTTAAAGGAAAATAACAATCTGCTATCGGACTAGTGGAATTAGTACATACATATATGTGTGGTCCTACAAGGGTGAGAAGTCTACAAGGTTATATGTATTTTATGCTTTTGATTGATGATTATTCTCGGATCAAATGGGTTACTTTTCTTAGAGAAAAAATGATGCACTAGATAAATTTAAGGCATTATAGGTTATGGTTGAAAATGAAATGAATCTGAAAATAAATTTTTTTGAGGTCTAACAAAGGTGGTGAATTCACCTACAATGAGTTTAACACATGTTTGTGAAGTTCATGGAATAAAGAGGCACTTATCTGCCCCTAGAACTCCTCAATGGAATGGAGTGGTTGAGAGGAAAAACCAGACTATTCAATAAGTTGCAAGGATTATAATGAAATAAGAAAATCTACCAAAAGCCTACTAGAGAGAATCAATTCATACTAGTGGGTGATCCCACAATAGTGGTTTACAATTTTTAGCCAAACTAGACACTGAAATTATTATTTTTAACTAAATCTTCACATTCGGGCATCTATAACAGCTAAACCATGAGGAATTTGAAGATGGTACAAACTAGAGTCTCATCACATTTTGTCTGTAGATTCTAAAAATATTTGTTTCAAATTTTTTGGAATCATATTGCACTTCTTTTTCCATCTCCCATGAAAATTGGTTTTTTTCAAAAAACAAGATTTTAAAAACGTTGTGCACACCGTATAATGCATAAGTTTTTTTCCATGAAGCATAAAATTTTAATTCTTTCAAATTTAGATTTATAACTCTGATATCTAGTGCTTCCACTTGGTTAGATAGTTTTTTATTGAATATTTTTTATTTAATCAAGTTTTGAAGTTAAACTAATTACAATTCAAACATAGCGCAATCGTATAACGTATGATTTTTTTTGTATATATCAAAATTTAATTTTATTATTTTTGTTGGATCAAGGACTTCAATATATGGTGCACTCATATTTTTCAAAAACAAATTTGATAATCTGCTATTTTTTCACATGTACAGAGCAAAGAGCTTGATTTTCGGTGAAAAACCTATATTTAATAAAACTTAAAAAACAAATAGATAATAAAACCAAAATATATTAAAATTTTATTCGTTGGATAGCTCATTTTGATAAATACTTGATACCAGTTGAGTTTTTGAAGTCTCTGTTGGTTCTCAAAAATGCGGGTTTGAACCACAAGAGGTTGTCAAGCTCTCACAACATTTTTTGGCCAACATACAAATCAAATTAACATAATTGAACCTTCTTCTCTTCAGGCTATGTTAAACCTAGGCGAGTGCACCTATGTGTATGTTGCAGATTTGAAATATATTTCCTTCTCAAACAATCTATTCATAATGGAAATTGGAAGTGAATATATAAAATCATGACTGCTACTCCTACTGCATAAAGGAAATAATTTGAATATGTTGTTTATTATGAATTTTGTCATCTAGGTTGTGATAGATCGGTGCCTTCTATCCACATGGGCAATGGAGTCAAAAATAAAAAATTGTATGTGTTTTCCTCTCTGGCTTATTTCAAGTTGTTAGGGCACTTTGAAAAATGAATCTATATGATTGGCATAAAACTTCATTAATTTATGACTTGCATAAATTGTGCTGGAATGTTTCTCTATTAGGTTCTTCTTTAATTATCCAAAAGAAATCCTTAAATTACTATGACTTATTCGAAAGAATTTAAATCTGACTTGCAGATAGAAATCAACTAAATCACACAAAATGAAAGTGCACTTTGATAAATCAGAGATATACTTGATATGTTGATTTAAATAATTAAAGGATCTCAATTTGGAGACAACCAAATAAAGAACATGAATTATTTTACCACAACAACTGAATATCAAAAATAATTGCACCAATTTAAATATATTATCTCCATTGATACTGCTTCAAAAAAGGTTTGTCATTATTTTCATTCCCATTCTAAAAATATCTAACTACTACTACCTACTCTTCCACCGACCTCTTCTTCAAACTGATTTTTCAAATTATTTATACCATACATTTCAAGAGTCACGACTCTTTATTTTACCCACCACAACCGTTTTGCATTCTTTGATAGAAATGAAATATTTATTTAAGTTGCCTTATCGGAAAATTAAATATTTTGATTATAATCCTGCCTTTTATTCATTTCTTTATACCTTACCATTCTTTATATTTGATTTAAATTATTTTTGCGAAACTTCTTTTATGTTTACCGCTCTACCATGGTCAACCTATGACTATTGGCGGTATGGAGATAACTGTCTTCACTGTTGCCTCATTTTTATCTTCCTGTTCACCGCACTATCGTGGTCTCCTCAGTGACCATTCGTGGTTGCACAGTGACTACTCTCAATTGTCGCCTCGTTGTTCACCGCACCACCGTGGTCTCTGTCTTGACTGCCAATGGTAGTGCGGTGACTATCACTGACTTCCATCTCCACCGTTAGCTTCATCTACTGCACCATCGTGGCCTCTGACTTGACTCCCAATGGTATTGTAGTGACAACTTTAAATATTATCCTTGCACTATCATGGTCTCCTCTCTTACCACTGGCGGTTCCGTGGTAACACCTCCCTAACCATCGCCTCCCTTCTCACTACATTACCATGGTCCCTTCTCTAACTTTCTGTGGTGCCATGGTAAACATGCTCTAACCACCGCCTCTATCGCTTCACCACTTACCACACAACTATGGTCTTCATTCTAACCATCCATGACATCACGGTCACAACTATGGTCTTCATTCTAACCATCCACGATATCACGGTAGTCATTCACTAACTATCACCTGTTATCTCCACATTCATCGGGCTATTGCAATCTTCATTCTAATCGGCCACGGTATGACAGTGATTCCTTCTCGTCATTAACTCACCACCCACCATGTGCAGTGTGGTGGTAAGACTTATCATGAGTGTGCTTAACCATAACTGCTATACCACGAGCAACTTTGCAAAAGGCCACGATAAAGCAGTAAATGCTATGAAGGGAAAACAGTAATGGTAAAAAGTATTTTTAGCATAATGGATGGGGGGATGAAATGATTTTTTATGAAAAGGTAGGAAAATAATTGGTTCAAACGGGTAAAATCCCTTAGAATTTTTATGAAAATTTTGGTTCTAACAGTGACTCCTGTTGGAGATGAGTGATTTTGCAAATTACTGCAAGAATCAAGAATTTACTGGGAGAGTAGACCAAGCAAAGGAAAGGACACGAAAAATGAAGGAAATGGAAGATGAAGAGATGAATGAGATGGAAAATGGAAGATGGAGCATGGAGGATGGAAAACCCAATACTACTGTACATGGAAAGAAAGCAATTCTTTTAGAAAGGGAACTCTTGAGAATGTCCATGTACTGGAAAACCTAGACCCTTCAAAAATTCCTAAAACTATTGTGCATGGAAAAGAATGTTTAAAGAGGTTT
>CM021105.1:518826307-518936144 GCA_007115665.2 Sequoiadendron giganteum | reverse complement strand
TATAGTAAGTTTATTTTTTACCTTTTTATTTAATTATTTATTAAAAATTAATTATTTATAATAATATTTAGATTTTGATATATTTTGACTTCACATTTAGTTTATTATATTTTAATTTTTAATTTAGATTTAAGTTTTAATTTTTTTGAATTTTTAATAATTACAAATAATTATTAAAATAAATTTAATTTACAATTATTTGTCTTATTAAACTTTTAATTATCATCCCTTTAATAATTATTTTATTTTTTGCAGGGAATGATTTTTTAATGACCGCTCCCCGCAATCCTATGATGACCTCACCACTAAGTTTCAACTGATTGTGATATGATGGGCGAGTGCCACGTGTATCAGCTGACGGTGTCGAAGGAATAATCAAAGTGCTTTAATATTTATGTCGAGTTTTAATACATTATATGATAGGTTACTAAAGCAGCTACGAGATGCACGTGCTTAAAATGGACGGTGATGTTATAATCTTGATGAAAAGTTGCTCGACGATTATGTTTAGTGCTGGTGACTGCTATGAATGAACACGATTGCCGATGGTGGAGATCAACGGTTTCCCTCCATCGCATGATCCAAAGATGCAAGGTTTTTATTGATTGTGATATCACGGGTGAGCGCCACGTGTCTTTCCTTGGTGATGCATAATGTGGTGGGCCCTTGGTGCTAAGATGGAGATTACATCAGCCTTTTGAAGGCAGTCGTTCGATGATCTGACAAAAGTAAAGGATCGATGGTTAGAATTTAAATGGTGTCACGTAAGTGAGCTTTAATGGCGGATGAGATGTTTACTGGCTCAATTCGATCAACATAAAGTATTTTTCCTTCGTCTTATTTCACCACAAAGTATTCAAGCTAGATGAGACAAATGCACTCGGGCTGACTCACGGATCTTACTCTAATGGCGTTGGTTTGGCCCATACAACTCCTTGTGCTTTCATCGATGAGACAAGACAGGTTTCTTGCCGATGGAACTTCATTGGTGAGACCTATATGCTTGGTATGACCTTTTCATTTCACCCCGATGGAGCTTGTCTTGCCGATGATATGGGTTTGAATACTAGATTTTGGAGGTTTTTCATGATATCAAATGGTCAAGAATGATGTGATCATATGTGACTATGATGGATTATACTCAAGATAAGGTTTTCTTTAGGGAATCAACAAGTGCAAAATCACTGTAAAGGCTAGTTGGTTTGTGATGAATGTTCTACTATGGGCCTCTAGCCTATCCTAGGTCTTTGTAGTAGTTTTTTTAATTCTTTGTTATCATTTTTTCAATGTTCTATACAATGACCAAGTTTCTATTTGCAATCTGCTTTAAGTTGGTCATTAAAAAGAGATATATGGTTTGTTTCCTTATAGAAATAATGCATTTATAACATTCATGTGTTTTTCATTTAAAATAATGGCATTTGGTAATAATAAGAAGGAAGTGTGAAGTTTCAAAAGTCATATTTTCAAATTTATTTTTTTGTCTTTTTTGAAACAATTAAATAAGTTTGATGCATAAGAGGATTCAATAAGTTGTTTAGAACAGTAAAATGGTGTCAATGTTTGTGATGAGGAAAAATGAATTGGAGAGTGGCTCAAAACTGGTTACAAGGTTTGAAAGGGATGTTTAAGTTGTACTTTTTAGAGTGATAAGGTTGACATTAAACTTTTGAAATATTTTTTAGTTCATATTTTTAAGATAAAGATTCTTTTAAACAAAAAAAATTGTTTTAAATTTCATACTTGGAAAACAAAAATTCAAATTCAATAAATGAATAATAGAGAATCATGCATGGGAACAAAACACCACCTACAAATGCAAATAAGTTATTGGAATGACATAAAACAGATGATAAAGTCAAATATATTATTGGTCTTTCCCTTTCTGACATTAAATTTTATTATATAGATTTAGATAAATCATCATAGGAAATTTGGGATAATTTCAATAAAATATTTGGAGCAAAAATAGTTAATGTGAAGTTTTTCCTAAAACTTCAACTATTTATATTCAAAATGAGAGATATAATCACTATGTCTAATCACATAAGAAATTTGAGATCTCTCATTAGACAACTGGTAGAAGTCAAGGCTCTTTTAGATGATGAAGATGCTAAGGATATTTTGTTAAATAGTTTGAAAATACAACAATGTTATTTCTATGCTTAGTCCAATAACTTCTCAAACGCAAGAAGATGTGATTTTGGCCCTATTAGGAGAAGAAAAAAGAACAATGGAAAAGATTTAAAAGTTGATTGTCAACATGAGAATGTATTATACTCATGAGGTAATAATAATTAAAAAATAAAAATGAATGTTATTATTGTAAGAAAAATGATCACATAGTGTGGACTTGTATAACTCGAGCCAATGATGTTAGCTTAGCCTATATATATTTGTTTGTTTCAATCAACATGTTTTGTTGTGAGGAATGTAAAACTTAAGGGAGGGTGTTGGAATATTAAGATTAACATTAATAAATTCACCTTACTAACTTGTTTATTTTTGTTATTAAATAATTAGTTATATTCTAATAAGATAGTAGTTCAAATGGGAAGGTATATTTGAAAGGCTTTGTAAAATCCATATTGTAATATATTCCCAAATGAACTGTATGATATAATTATTATTTTGAGTGTGTTTGTGTGCAGATATAAGTTCTCTTGACTTTTCCAATATATTTTGTATGCTCTATTAGCCATGATTTCATGATTAATTTTCCACTTTCAACACTACTTCTTACTAACTTTGTCATCCAAATTTGGCTCTTAGACTAAATATTTCATAAAGGTGCATTTTAATTTTCTTACTATCACCTTTGGCTGAATTTTTAAATTGGTTCAACCATGCAAAAAGTGTGGTTACTTTTAATTATTTCCACTTAAATGTTGGTTACAATTTTCTAATTTTCTTTCCATTTAGCTAGTCACAATTTCATACTAGCATTGGTACTTGAAAATGGTAGTTTACTTCTACTTAAAACTTGTGGTAATTTCATTAATCTCTTGCTACCTCTGGTGTTGAATTGGACTAGTTATGTCATCTAGGATTTGTTCCTCAATTTTTTTTACTTTTTTCAAAAAAAAGTTATGATGGTTATACTTGTATTACCATGAATGGACATAAATTTGAGGATTTTGGGTGTTTTCATTCAATTCTTCATGTTTTCCCCTTAGCTCCTACTTTATGTGTGTTTTTTATGGAAGCCTTTGGATATCTTTTGGCTAATAGTATTTCATGGAACCTTATTAAAGGTGCTACTTTTCCTAACTCTATAGCCCAACTATTCAATGGTCATTTTTCTAATGACTCCTTTCTCACTCTCTTGGAGGACAAACGTGACATTATTTAGGATATTCAATGCCTAGATATTTTTTGGAAAGCTTTAAGGTCAGATATATAGTGGCATAAAAATCAATGTTATAGGAACTGATAGGCTGAGGGAACAATCATTGTTCCATGCTCTGGGTCTCACCTAGAAGATCCTTATGGTGTCACTCTCCACCACCTTAACCTATAGGACCTAATGCTTTCTTAGCTTCCCCTAGTTCACCTTGCCAACCCCACTACTATCACAATTCAACCTACCAAGTCAATCTTGGTGCTATGCCTCTAACTCTTCCTTAGTCCTTAATCTTCCCTAAAGGCTAACCTGATCTCAACACTTAATTTGATCTTTTTAGGGGTGTGGGAATGTTTCCAACAGGTTCACATCATTCTAATAGTGTTCTAGGGAGTCCACCTTACTTCCTTTGGTCATCGCTTTCTCCAAACCCTCATTTAGGGTTAAAAAGGCTACTAGCCCAAGAGCCCCAATTAGGTCTCCAACTACGAGAAAACTGGTTAGAACTCTCAAGTTCTCCAAAGACCACCCAATATTTCCTTGAGCTTCTTAGGGTACATAACCACCTCTCAATGATTTCAGGGGTCCTGAGTCTCCATTGCCCATATAGTAACCCAAACTAGAAATGATTAAAGAACCTAGGTTTTGTAGTTCTTTCTTGGCTTTCCTGTAGACTGGTTAGGAATTCCTCTCACCAAACGAGTTGATGGAGCTCCTTCCTTCTTTCTATGCCTTGGCAAGGCATACACCTACCTCTCCACACCATGATTTGTAGGAGATGGACACCCCTACAAGTCAAGTGCTCTACACTACTTGTCTTTCCTAGTTGGGCATTATCAAGCTCGTCTAGGAGAAGACTTCCACATTGATTTCTTGACTCCTAACCACTCCTAACCCCATCCTATTTACAGACATGGAGCCTAGTCACAATTCCCAAGGGCCCGTACACAAAGTACAGATGGAATGTAACTAAAACTCCATCCTTTATAGACTGACTATCAGGTCAACAACTAAAAAGAAACAACTTAATTACAAAGCAACGCCTGAAAATTGAACACACTAACTAAATGCTACCACACAAAGCTTAAAAAATAGCTACACTACAAACTACATCAATTCATAGTGCCATGATCGCTCCTGTCCACACAAATTCAAAACAAAACACAGAAATTATATAATATTATTACTGTCCTCACTGGTATTCATGAACTTTTAATATTGCAAAAGCTTCCAACCTTCCTTTCAAGTTGAAGCACACCATATATAGGTCCTCTAATTCAGTTAAGCTCAGTCTTAACTGCTCCATGGTTGCTTGTGGTGTCCAATAGGCCTTATTTGCAAAATTTTGCAAGATTTTCAAGATTCTAACACCTAGGAAGGTCTACAAAGGTCTTAAATCATCCTTGTAGCCAAACCTCAATCTCTCAAATGGTCAACATGACCTTTACTAACACATTAGATGTTCTCAAATGCCTCTAAGGCACAAACTCAAAGAATTAGGAAGAGATTGCTATATTTGGCCTAAACAAATTCACAATTCAATAATCTTCTAGTCAACTTTCCTAGATGAACTATGGGTGCTCCTGCACCATTCTCCCCCTCTGCACATACATCAAGGAATATGGGGAGAGATCAGAGATGGATCAATACCCTACTTCTTGAATTGAGCTTCATCTACCCATGTAGCCTTAGATTCATGTTTGTTCTTCCATTTGATAAGATGCTCCATGTACACCCTGTACCTTGTAGACTTCTTGACTCTTGACTCCAAGATCTTCTTTGCTTGTAGCTTGACTTGAGGAGGTAAGGTTATGTTACTTAAATCCTTGAAGATATCCCTGTTGTTCTGATCCATGTCATTGACTGATCCCTTATATCTAATCAAATCAACTACATTGAACACTAGTGAAATCCCTAAATCTGCAGGTAACTCCACCTTGTATGCATTCTTCCCATATTTGGTTAACACCTTGCATGGTCCCACTCTTTTAATCTGCAATTTGGTTGATGTACCCTTCTGTAACCTAGATTTGTTGAGGTGGACCATGACATAGTCTCCTGCTGCAAATTGCAAATCTTTTCTTGACATATCCACCTTATCTTTCAACTTTTGAGTAGCCTCGGTGACTGTCTTCTTTACCTACTACTGAATCTCCTTCATGGTCTAAGTGAAGTCCTCTACATGTCCACTCCTATGCTCCATAGCTCCTAGATCCCTGAGCTCACATATACCTCTTGGGTGCATTCCATACACAATTTCAAAAGGACTCTTCCCTGTAGTCCGATTCACACTATCATTATATGCATACTCAGCCTATGAGATAACCATGTCCCATGTATGTCCATAGTCTTTGGTTAGGCATCTTAGAAGGTTACCTAACACACTATTAACCACCTTTGTTTGACCATCGGTCTAAGGATGGTAAGCTAATCCAAAAGATAGGTTGGTACCTAATCTGCTCCATAGAGTCTTCCAAAAGTGACTCATGAACTTCACATCCCTATTTGAAATAATGCTCAAAGGCAATCCATGGATCCTTACAATTTCCTTGAAGAAAAGGTGAGCAATATAGCTAGCATCATGAGTGGTTTTGCAAGGGATAAAGTGACCCATATTGTTGAATCTATCCACCACCACATAGACACTGTCAAATCTTGTCTTGGTCTTAGGGAGTCCTACCACAAAGTCCATGCTAACACACTCTCATGGTTTGTTAGGAATGGGTAGGGTTTGATATAGAACATCATTACTAGCTCCTCCCTTAGCTTTCATACACACTACACATTGCTCCACATACCTCCTGACATCCCTTGACAACTTAGGCCAATAGTAGAACCTTTGCACTAGTTCCAATGTCTTGTTGATGCCAAAATGTCCACTAAGACTACCATTATGCTTCTCCCAGATGAGATTCTCTCTTGTTGATCCTCTTGGAACACATAACTGATTCCCTTTGAATAACAATCCACTTTGCAATGTATACTCTAAGTATTGGCTATGAAAATGATTCTCAAAGTCAGAACATACCTTGTAGGCCTCCGAGAAGTCTTCATCTTCCCCATAGAGATCCTTGAAACTCTCTATTCCAATGCTCTTGATCTGTATCTCTTGTACTGTCAGCAATCTCCTGCTTAGTGCATCTACTACCTTGTTCAACTGTCCCTTCTTGTGCTTGATGGTGAAAGTAAAAGATTGGATGGACTCCATCCATTTCAAATGTCTATTGCTCAACTTCTCTTGGGTGTTGATATAGCTAAGTGCCTGATTGTCAGTAAAGACTACAAACTCCTTGGGTAGAAGGTAATGCCTCCACTTCCTAAGTGACTGAACTAAAGCATAAAGTTCTAGGTCATAGGTAGAATACTTCTTCTTAGCTTCATTGAGCTTTTCACTGAAGAAAGCTATAGGCCTGCCTTCTTGACTTAGCACTCCTCCTACTGCAACTCCACTAGCATCACATTCCACAGTAAACAACTTGTCAAAGCTAGGTAATAAAAGAATAGGTTGAGTTGCCACTTCTTGTTTCAGTTTCTCAAAACCTTTCTCAGCTTCTTGAGTCCACTTAAACTTAGTCTTTAAGCCACCTTTGATTGTATCTAGGACTGGTGCACATATGCCACTAAAGTTCCTTATGAATTTTCTATAAAATTGAGCCAATCCATGAAAACTTCTTACCTTTGTCCCTGTGGTTGGTGTAGGCCAATTTAGGATAGCTTCCACCTTGCTTGGATCCATCTTCAAAGATCCTTGGGATACTACAAACCCCAAATACACAAGCTCTTGTTTAAAGAACTCACACTTCTCTAGGTTGATGGCTAACTTCTCCTCTTGCAATCTTCTAAGGACCAGCTCCACATGCTTTAGGTGTTCTTTTGATGTCTTGCTAAAGATGAGTATATCATCAAGATAGACCACCACAAATATCCCTGTAAAGTCTTTGAGCACTTCATTCATGAGCCTCATGAATGTGCTAGGGGCATTAGAGAGGCCAAATGGCATAACTCTCCACTCATACAACCCATCTGTTGTCTTAAAGGTTGTCTTCCACTCATCTCCATCCTTGATTCTGATCTAATGGTATCCGCTCTTGAGATCCAACTTGGTGAAGTACTGAGCTCCTCCAAGACAATCCATCAAGTCCTAAATTCTAGGAATAGGGAACATATACCTAATTATGATTCTATTTATTGCTCTAGAATCAGTACATAATCTCCACTTTCCTCCTTTCTTGGTTGCTAAGACCACTGATACTGCACATGGGTTGATGCTCTTCCTAATCAATCCTTGATCCAATAACTCCTGCACTTGTCTAGCTACCTCTAGATTCTGATCTAATGTAAGCTTATAATCTTCTTTGTTTGGCAATGAAGCTCCTGGTATGAAGTCAATCTGATGACTAATGGCTCTCTTTGGGGGTAAAGTTGTAGGTGCACCATCACTCACTATGTCTTTATACTTCTGAAGCAACTTTTGGACTGCTCCGGGTATGACTATTTTCTTAGTCTTGTCCTCTTCCTTAGGTTGCAACATGACCACATATCCTTCACCCCCTTGATGTAGGTTGTTAAGGAACTCTTTCCCACTGCTCAACAAGACACTAGGTGTCTTTGAATGTCCTTCTTCCTCTTCTGACAGTGAATACAATTTAAATGTCTTCCCATCCTTTTTAAAAGAAATGGTGTTCTCTTTCCCATCATACATGGCACTTTTGTCATACTCCCATGGTCTACCCAATAGTAGATGGCATGCATCCATGGGTAACACATCACAAATCAATTTATCCTTGTACCCTCCAATGGAAAACTCCACCATTACTTGCTTATTGACAAGAACACTCTTCCCTTTGTTTAACCATGTTACTTTGTAGGGGTTAGTGTGGGGTACCTTCTCCAATTTCAACTTCCTTACTACCTCTTCTGAGATGATGTTATCTGTTGAACCTTAATCCACAATAACCTTACATACTTTTCCAACTATTTTGCATCTCACTCTAAATAAAGCTCTTCTTTTTTTTGGCTCTTCCTTGACCGATTGTTTGATCAAAACTCTCCTGAACATCAGATTCTCCCTCATTTTTGATTCAATGTGACTGACCTCTGGTGATTTAGTACTCATGGTGTCCTCTTGAGCATATGCCACTCTCTTCTCAATATTTGATGAAGATGCTTTCTCTGAGCACCTATAAGCTGGATGGCCTATTTGACCACTATGGTAACACTTCATATTAGCAAAGTAAGAATTGCTCCTACCTACTCCTCTTCCTCTATTTGACCCTCCTTGAGATCCTCTACCTCTTCCATAACCTCCTCTAGAAGATGTTTCACTTCCATACTCAGTGATTTTAGATTATCCTTGCTTTCTTTGCTCAGTTCCTCTACCTTGGTAGCCACCTCTATGTCCTCTTTGATCTCTTTGATCTCTACCTTTACCTCTACTCTTAGAAGCCTTATCATGTTTCCTCTTGCTTCTTTCCTCAATCTTAAGAGCTAATTGGTAACATTGGTGTACTATCTTAGGACTTAGAAGAGTCATCTCCTCTTGAATGTTCCACTTCAAGTCATTAAGATACCTAGCCACCTTGATACTTTCATCTTCTGAAACATTGGACCTCATACAAAGTTTTTGAAACTCCTCAATGTAAGTTCTCACATCTTGGTCTCTTTTCCTCAAGCTTTGTCTCTTCTTATGTAACTGAATCTCAGAATCATCCAGTATGTATGCTTCTCTCACTTTTTCCACCATACCCTTCCAAGTTGAAATAGGCTTCTTTCCTTCCTTTTCCCTCTTTGTTTGAATGAATTTCCACCATGTCAAGGAAAATCCTCTCAATCTAGACTTGGCCACCTTCACCTTCTATGCTTCAGTGACTCCATCACATTCAAAATGGTTCTCCATGCCTTCTATCCAATCCATGACTAGATCAGCTTCTAATTTGCCACTGAACAGTGGTATGCCTTCAAGAAAGGCTCCTCTTGCAAAATAGGGTTAGTTTCAAGGGTCTTTTCTTCCTCTGTAACCTCTTCACTCTTTGGTACTCTGCCCTCCAACCTATCACTGACCTCATCGGCTTTGATCTGTGCATTGCTCAATGCTTCCTCAAGTTGTGCTAATCTTTCTCTCAATCTCCTATTATCCTCCTCCTGATCTTCGACCTTCTTTTCCAACTCAATGTTTGTCACCATGGTTGTGGAACCACTGGATTCAAGGTCTGACATACAAGATTCTATCCCAAATCTTTAACTTGCTCTGATACCAATCTAATAGGGTAGGGTTGGATGGAACAATCACTGTTCCATGCTCTGGATCTTTATTTGCAAGATCTCCTTGGTGTCTTACTTCACCACCTTAACCATTAGGACCTTCTTCATGTTTAGGTACCCTTGGTTCTCCTGGCCAACCCCACTACCATCACAATTCAACTTACCAAGTCAATCTTGGTGCATTGCCTCTAACTCTTCCTTGGCCCTTAATCTACCCTAAAGGCTAACCTACCCTCAACACTCAATTTGATCTTTACAAGGGTGTAGAGATGTTTCCAATAGTTTCACACCATCACAACATGGTTCTAGGGAGTCCACCTTACTTCCTTTGGCCATCACTTTCACCAAACCCTCATCTAGGGTTTTAGTCCACTAGTTCTAGGCTCTCCAATTAGGTCTTCTTCTCCAAGGAAAGAGGTTAAATCTCCTAAATTTTCCAAAGAAAATAGAAGTTATCCTTTGGTTTCTTGGACCTTATGTCTATCCCTCAAAGACTCTAGAGGCCTTAATCCTCAACTGACTATACACATCCATAACCCTCCATTTAGCAATTTAGGGATTTTTTAAGCCATCTCCTGACCACACAGCAAATTGTCAATTTGTTCTCCCTCCAAATGGACTGGTGAAGCCTCCTCCTTCATGCCAAGTCTTTTCAAGGAATCTATCTACCTCTCCACATTATGAATTCACAGGGAAAGGTCACCGCTGCAAACGAAGTGCTTTGCACTTCCTGTCTTTCCTAGCCAGGCATTGTCAAGCTCACCTAGGAGAAGAATTTCTCCATGATTCCTTGACTCCTAACAACTCCTAACCCTATCCTATTTATAGACATGGATCTTATTCATAGTTCCCAAGGGCCCGTATACAAAGTATAGTGGGAATGTAACTAAACCTCCATTATTTACTGTCTGCTAGTCAGAACAACAACTTAAAAGGAACAAACTAACTACAAAGCACGCCTGAAAATTGAACACACTCACTAATTACTACCACACAAAGCTTTAAGCACAACTACACTACATTCTACAACAACTTATAGTGCCATGATCGGTCCCGATCACACAAATTCAAAGCAAAACACTGAATTTACACAACCTTTTCACTGTCCTCACTTGTATTCATGAATTTTCAATATTGCAAAAGCTCCCAACCTTCCTTTTAGGTCAAGGCACACCATATATAGGTTTCAAAAATTAGGTACGCTCGATCCTGACTACTCCATGTCCACTTGTGTGATTTCCAATAGGCCTTATTTGCAACATTTTAAAGAAACTAACACCTAGGAAGGTCTACAAAGGTCTTAAACCATCCTTGTAGCCAAACTTCAATCTAAAAAATGGTCAACATGACCTTCACTAACACATTATATATTCTCAAATGCCTCTAAGGCACAAACTCAAGAAATAGAAAGAGATTGCTACATTTGGACCTAGAAAAATTGCCAAATCAAAAACCTTCTAGACAACTTTCCTAGATGAACTATGGGGTGCTCCTGCACCAATTAGTTTGCACATTATTACGATTGTGATTTTTTGGCTGGTGATGAGTTTGCATGTTTGGTTTGGGAGAATTTATGACCACTTTAGCATCAACCACACTGTCATTTGTGATGTTTTTTATTCCTTGACCACATTTGAGGTTAATCATTATAATTTTTGGATGGACGATTATCCTGTGGTGGAGTAAATTTTGAGGCGATTCCTTGCGCAATAAGGGCCCTTTCAATGTTGAGCACCTTTGGTATCTGTTGATCATAAGATGTGATGCATTTCATTTTTAAGTAGAATGCTAGGTTTTCATCTAGATTAGATATGATCATGCAAACTTTTTGTTCTTCTGGCATGATCCACTTGCTCTTATTGGGCTTAGATTGGCATCTTTGCAAGAAGGATGTGAATAGCTCTCCTTCTAGCACCAAAATTTGAACCCCTAAACCTGCAATTGCACAAGAAAAACAAAAAAATTAGTGTGTTAGATCAAATGCAAACAAGTATGAGGGATTCCCCATGAAATCCATCTACTAAACTTAAACTAGCAAGAAAGGAAGAACAAAACTTAAATAAATGATAGAAAATCCTAATTAAGCAAGTAAAATAGTGATCCCATGGGGGAATTGGTGCCAATTGAATGTTGAAATTGGCCCTTTCCCAACTCCTTTGTTGAAATGTGAATGGTTATGGATTGATCAAATCTCCATGATGAGATTTGAGCATAACCTAGCTATGAAATTATGAAAATTATGAATGTATGGAAGGATGTGCACAAAATTAGCTCTCAATGTCAAGAGAGTAACTTTACATGAAATTATGGATGAATAATGAGGAGAGAAGCTACTCATTTATAGATTTGAATTTGGAAAAGATGGAAATATTTGGGCAATGTGGGACTAAATTTCCCCCAATGGTTGAATGCCACTTGTCACCATGTGAATGGTTGATGGTTGTGCACATTTTGGCCAAAGTGTCAATAAATGCAATTAGGTGGAATTTGAATTTGAAGAAATGACATTTGAGGGAAAAATGAATGAAATAAACTCCACTTGGCTCAATGCACAAGTACATCTAAGAGGAGTGAATGCCTTGTTGGATGTACAAGTCCACTTGGACTTTTTGAATTCAAATTGAGAGAATATTCCCTTTTGATGCTATGTGAGGGAAAATAGAGATTTAATAAATGAATTAAATCTATTTTCATGTGCAAGTTGCATTCTCTAGAGGATTTTAGTGATAGGGGTTAACTCAATCAAAGATTTTATTAAATTAATGAGGGATTAGATGATTTGACAATTTTGACTTAAATAGATGAATTGATTTAAATCAGAATTGAGAGGAAATGCTTACTTAAATAAATGATTTTGATTTATTTAACTAAGTGAGATAAATGTTAGATTAAATAAAATAAGGTTTAATTTATTCAATTTAATAAGAGAACTTTAGAAACTTTAATTAAATGAAATGATTTATTTAATTAAATGAAGATATAAGGTTAATTAAATTAAATTGATTAATTTAATCAATAGAGGATAAAGACTTAATTAAATAAATAATGATTTATCTAATTAAGAGATAGAATATGATGAAATGATGAGAGTATGATTTAGGAGGAAATGTCATTAGTAATCAGGATCAAGTGTGCCGAACCGAACTTGTACATTTTCCATGTCTACAATCATAAACCATTTTGGTAGCCATCCCAGACCTTCCTCAAGTGTTTAAGCTCTTCACCAAGGAACCAAGCTCTGATACCAATTGTTGAATAGGAAAACTAAGAGGGGGAATGAATCAGTTGTCATAGAATTAAACCTTTAATTCAATCACCGAAACTAATTCTTAATATTTCTTAAATAACTGATCATCAAATTCCAAAGCAAAAACCCAAACCTAACACATAAACATAATAACACCAGATTTGCATGGAAAACCCAATAAGAGAAAAACCATAGTGAGGATTAACTCACACTATAGAGAATATCAAAACCGATTACAAAAGGCCCACTGCCACAACAAGGACTCACTTTCTGGAAAAAGGACTCAATATCCAACAAGGCTAATAATATAGATGGATCACTTCCACATAGATACAAAGAAGACAAAGAAGACTTATTATAGAGAGACTAAAATCCCAAAGCAATAAAGGATTCCACCATAATCACTCGCATACATGCATGAATGATAGAGTTCACATTTTTCTCACTACATCCGAAAACTCAACACTAAGCTTCACATTAATCTTCCACACTCTCATCACACACAATCACTAAATAGAATTAATTCCGTATCTAGCTACACTTTCTCTTTTCTCTTATCACTCTTCTTCTTCACTTTTGTATATTTCTTCATCATTAACACATCTTGTATTTATACCATCTTCAACTTTGAAACATATTCAAAGTTGTCCATCCAAACTCAAATTCAAATTAGGTCAGCACCAAAACATCCTATGGTGGAATTAGAATGAGGACAGCCCAAAATCATGCTTCAAGGAACCCAAAAATCCCCAACACGCTTCATCAACCTCGAAATTAGTATTTCACAAAAGTTTGGCCAAACTAGTGTAAAACACATAGAACCATTAAGCATGAATCTTCCAAATATCAAAACCATCTTCAATAGAATCAGGGAAACACAAATCGAGAACTGTAATTCATAAGACTTCATCAAAGAGAAATCTAGACCAACAACATTTCTCCTGAACATCAACTAGAAACACAGAAAACCACAATTCACAACTAGTGAACACAACTTGCACTGTACAACAAATCGAAAACCAAAAATCTTGATATAGAATCTTCTAACAACCATGAAAACATATATGAACCACACAAACATAGGAGAAAATCTAGACCAAAACCCAAAGCAACCATTGAATACCTACAACATATCTTCATTACAATTTTCTCAATATCCTAGAGATATATAGCCAACAACAACTAGATAAATAATTGACCAATTGACATCAACGAAAACACCTTTAATCTTTCCATTCTTACAATAGTGTGTTATGCAACATCTCTTCTTCAACCTCACTTTTGAATATGAAGAATTCTTTCAAACTGGTCTAAAACATGCATGAAAAGAGGGTTGCATTCAAATTCCTCAATGATAATGAATTCATTCATGGATACTCCATGACTCTGAGAACTTTCCATGTTTGAGACTACAGGTTGGTGAAGTGAGGTAGTTCCTATTGAATTTATAGAAGGTTTTCAAGAAATTTGAGCTAATAATGGTTAAGGCAATAGGATGGAAATGCAATTGGGATTAATTATTGATATGACAGGAATTTAAGCTATTTTCCCAATTGATCTTACTAGATAACTTGCACATGTGTTTCTATTGTACCATTGTGACTATTATTTAATGCTTTATTTGCAAAGCATCCAAACCACTCAAGAACTGATGGCCATGAGGCAATATTTTCATCAAGAAATTCTCAAAAATTTCTTTAATTATTATCATTAGCAATGTAATCATTCTGGCCATTAACTATTTCTTGATCATTAGTTTTCAAGATGGATAGTTAGGTGACAAGAAAGTGTTACTACAATCGGGATCAATAACCATCAAGAGAGAAACGCTAGCCCTATATTTGGTTAAAAATTTATTCAACAAGGGTCTGATTGTTGGATAATACATTGTGTTGTAGTCGAGGGAGGAATTGAAAATTTTCTTTGAGTTTTCATTTATTTTGTGATTACAATAACTCTCAATCTATGATTTGTGAGTCAAATTCAATGTTGTTCGTACTGGTCTATGAGCCATGTGTGTAAATAGAATAGATTTTCTATTTGAAATATATTATGTTGTATTTATTTCATATATTGCAATTATGAAGTCTTTTCTTTCTATTAACATTATCTTCTATCATTAATCGATACAATCTATGAGCTATTTGATTGATGACCTATAGGATTGATTTCACATTAACTGCATTTTTGTTAGTTAATGTATTTTCCTTTATTTATTTTTTGTTAAAAGCATATTTATTTTCTATTCAAATCATACGAGGGAGCTATACCTCTCAATTTAGAGGAAATATGCATATGCAATTGTGGCCTTTCTAGAGCTATTATTAGATCAGTACTAGTGCTAGTTGGGCAAGAGAGTCATTTATTATGGGAATATTTATCAGGGGCTAATTCATTCGCTGACATCAGGGATATAAGATTGAAAAATCTTATAAGACTGCATATACTCCACCTGCAAATGGATCAAGAACAAGTGATGAGATCAAGGCACATGAGGCAAATGCTAAGGAAAAATTTATTATTACAAATAGTCTTTCAAATTCTGAATTGGTTAAAGTTATGAATCTTAAGACTGCTAAAAAATTTTGGGATAAGTTTGAAAGTATTTATGAAGGAGATGAAAAGGTCAAACAAGAAAAGTTGCAGAGTATGAAGGAACAATTTGAGACCATGTGAATGTTTGAAGATGAAATAATTACAACCTACATATAGAGGGTTGATGAACTGGTAAGTTTTATGAGATGTCTTGGAGCACAAGATAAATAGCCTAGGGTGGTAAAGAAATTTCTCAAAACTCTTTCTAATGCTTATAGTGAAAAGGTTTCTACAATTGAGGAATTTGCAAACTTTAATACTTATTCTAGAGATCAGTTGATGGGTACACTAACTTATTTTGAGATGAGAAATATTGGTTTAAAGAATGGTGCAAAAGTGGAGACTTCTTTTAAGGCTAGAAAATAGAAAAAAGGTTGAAGATTCAAATGAAGATGATTTTGATGATTTGGAAGCTAAAATTGTGAGAAAGATGAAAAATGGCATCGGTAAGCACAAAGGTAAACTAACTTTCAAATGTTTTAGTTGTGGTGAAATAGGTCTTTATGCTTCAAGATTTCCTAAAAGAGTTGTGAACAATAAGAATAAGGAGAATAAAGGAAATATGATTAAAAGAGCTTACTATGTTAGAGAAGATGTTGGTGTTTTTTATGATGAATCTTACTATGGAGATTTTGAGGATAAGGAATGCTTGTTTTTGGCTATAAAAGAAGAATCTAGTTCTGGTAACTCTAAAGTTGTATGAAGGAAAGTGATTCAAAGAAGGAGGATTAGGTTGAAGGTACTCTGGTTTCTACTTTTCATGTTAAATAAGATAAGAATTACTAGGTTGTTGATAGTGGTTTCTCTAATCACATGACCGGAGACAAAAGTAAGTTTGTTAAACTTGAAAATTATGTTGGAGGATTAGTTAAATTTGGAGATGATTTAGGAGCTAGGATTTGAGGAATAGGTTCAATTATTTTTGATGGAAAGAACAACACTGATAATTTTTATTATGTTAAGGGATTAAGGCATAATATTTTGAGTGTTGTAAAAATGTGTAGCAAAGGATATAATCTTATGTTTTAGGATGAAACATGTGAGACTAGAAAAGGGTCTGAAATTATGATTTTTGTTGGTAAGAGGACTAAAGGAAACATCTATCATCTTAAGGGTGTTGATGGAAATTTATTTATTTCTTAGATTAATGATAGTTGGTTATGGCACCAGAGGATGTGTCACATGAATTTTGATAATTTGGTAAGAATCAATCCAGTTCATGCAATAAGAGATCTATTGAGAATCACAAAGCCTATTAAAGTTGTTTGTGAGAGATTTTAATTTGGAAAACAAATGAGTAATTTTAAAGGAAAATAACAATCTGCTATCGGACTAGTGGAATTAGTACATACATATATGTGTGGTCCTACAAGGGTGAGAAGTCTACAAGGTTATATGTATTTTATGCTTTTGATTGATGATTATTCTCGGATCAAATGGGTTACTTTTCTTAGAGAAAAAATGATGCACTAGATAAATTTAAGGCATTATAGGTTATGGTTGAAAATGAAATGAATCTGAAAATAAATTTTTTTGAGGTCTAACAAAGGTGGTGAATTCACCTACAATGAGTTTAACACATGTTTGTGAAGTTCATGGAATAAAGAGGCACTTATCTGCCCCTAGAACTCCTCAATGGAATGGAGTGGTTGAGAGGAAAAACCAGACTATTCAATAAGTTGCAAGGATTATAATGAAATAAGAAAATCTACCAAAAGCCTACTAGAGAGAATCAATTCATACTAGTGGGTGATCCCACAATAGTGGTTTACAATTTTTAGCCAAACTAGACACTGAAATTATTATTTTTAACTAAATCTTCACATTCGGGCATCTATAACAGCTAAACCATGAGGAATTTGAAGATGGTACAAACTAGAGTCTCATCACATTTTGTCTGTAGATTCTAAAAATATTTGTTTCAAATTTTTTGGAATCATATTGCACTTCTTTTTCCATCTCCCATGAAAATTGGTTTTTTTCAAAAAACAAGATTTTAAAAACGTTGTGCACACCGTATAATGCATAAGTTTTTTTCCATGAAGCATAAAATTTTAATTCTTTCAAATTTAGATTTATAACTCTGATATCTAGTGCTTCCACTTGGTTAGATAGTTTTTTATTGAATATTTTTTATTTAATCAAGTTTTGAAGTTAAACTAATTACAATTCAAACATAGCGCAATCGTATAACGTATGATTTTTTTTGTATATATCAAAATTTAATTTTATTATTTTTGTTGGATCAAGGACTTCAATATATGGTGCACTCATATTTTTCAAAAACAAATTTGATAATCTGCTATTTTTTCACATGTACAGAGCAAAGAGCTTGATTTTCGGTGAAAAACCTATATTTAATAAAACTTAAAAAACAAATAGATAATAAAACCAAAATATATTAAAATTTTATTCGTTGGATAGCTCATTTTGATAAATACTTGATACCAGTTGAGTTTTTGAAGTCTCTGTTGGTTCTCAAAAATGCGGGTTTGAACCACAAGAGGTTGTCAAGCTCTCACAACATTTTTTGGCCAACATACAAATCAAATTAACATAATTGAACCTTCTTCTCTTCAGGCTATGTTAAACCTAGGCGAGTGCACCTATGTGTATGTTGCAGATTTGAAATATATTTCCTTCTCAAACAATCTATTCATAATGGAAATTGGAAGTGAATATATAAAATCATGACTGCTACTCCTACTGCATAAAGGAAATAATTTGAATATGTTGTTTATTATGAATTTTGTCATCTAGGTTGTGATAGATCGGTGCCTTCTATCCACATGGGCAATGGAGTCAAAAATAAAAAATTGTATGTGTTTTCCTCTCTGGCTTATTTCAAGTTGTTAGGGCACTTTGAAAAATGAATCTATATGATTGGCATAAAACTTCATTAATTTATGACTTGCATAAATTGTGCTGGAATGTTTCTCTATTAGGTTCTTCTTTAATTATCCAAAAGAAATCCTTAAATTACTATGACTTATTCGAAAGAATTTAAATCTGACTTGCAGATAGAAATCAACTAAATCACACAAAATGAAAGTGCACTTTGATAAATCAGAGATATACTTGATATGTTGATTTAAATAATTAAAGGATCTCAATTTGGAGACAACCAAATAAAGAACATGAATTATTTTACCACAACAACTGAATATCAAAAATAATTGCACCAATTTAAATATATTATCTCCATTGATACTGCTTCAAAAAAGGTTTGTCATTATTTTCATTCCCATTCTAAAAATATCTAACTACTACTACCTACTCTTCCACCGACCTCTTCTTCAAACTGATTTTTCAAATTATTTATACCATACATTTCAAGAGTCACGACTCTTTATTTTACCCACCACAACCGTTTTGCATTCTTTGATAGAAATGAAATATTTATTTAAGTTGCCTTATCGGAAAATTAAATATTTTGATTATAATCCTGCCTTTTATTCATTTCTTTATACCTTACCATTCTTTATATTTGATTTAAATTATTTTTGCGAAACTTCTTTTATGTTTACCGCTCTACCATGGTCAACCTATGACTATTGGCGGTATGGAGATAACTGTCTTCACTGTTGCCTCATTTTTATCTTCCTGTTCACCGCACTATCGTGGTCTCCTCAGTGACCATTCGTGGTTGCACAGTGACTACTCTCAATTGTCGCCTCGTTGTTCACCGCACCACCGTGGTCTCTGTCTTGACTGCCAATGGTAGTGCGGTGACTATCACTGACTTCCATCTCCACCGTTAGCTTCATCTACTGCACCATCGTGGCCTCTGACTTGACTCCCAATGGTATTGTAGTGACAACTTTAAATATTATCCTTGCACTATCATGGTCTCCTCTCTTACCACTGGCGGTTCCGTGGTAACACCTCCCTAACCATCGCCTCCCTTCTCACTACATTACCATGGTCCCTTCTCTAACTTTCTGTGGTGCCATGGTAAACATGCTCTAACCACCGCCTCTATCGCTTCACCACTTACCACACAACTATGGTCTTCATTCTAACCATCCATGACATCACGGTCACAACTATGGTCTTCATTCTAACCATCCACGATATCACGGTAGTCATTCACTAACTATCACCTGTTATCTCCACATTCATCGGGCTATTGCAATCTTCATTCTAATCGGCCACGGTATGACAGTGATTCCTTCTCGTCATTAACTCACCACCCACCATGTGCAGTGTGGTGGTAAGACTTATCATGAGTGTGCTTAACCATAACTGCTATACCACGAGCAACTTTGCAAAAGGCCACGATAAAGCAGTAAATGCTATGAAGGGAAAACAGTAATGGTAAAAAGTATTTTTAGCATAATGGATGGGGGGATGAAATGATTTTTTATGAAAAGGTAGGAAAATAATTGGTTCAAACGGGTAAAATCCCTTAGAATTTTTATGAAAATTTTGGTTCTAACAGTGACTCCTGTTGGAGATGAGTGATTTTGCAAATTACTGCAAGAATCAAGAATTTACTGGGAGAGTAGACCAAGCAAAGGAAAGGACACGAAAAATGAAGGAAATGGAAGATGAAGAGATGAATGAGATGGAAAATGGAAGATGGAGCATGGAGGATGGAAAACCCAATACTACTGTACATGGAAAGAAAGCAATTCTTTTAGAAAGGGAACTCTTGAGAATGTCCATGTACTGGAAAACCTAGACCCTTCAAAAATTCCTAAAACTATTGTGCATGGAAAAGAATGTTTAAAGAGGTTTGTTAGGGATTGTCCATGCATTGGAAATCCTTAATCCTCTATATCAGCTATGGTTTAAAATTCAAACCATAAAGGATGGCCCCAGGCCACCCAAAATAAAATCCTACACTTTCCTCTGTCATAGAGTTTGTTTTGATTCAAGCTCATTAGGTTCCTTTTGAAACTATTCATTCCAACTACCCTCTTACATGCACTGTTATCGAAAACTGTCAGAAATTCATTGTATTCAACTTGACTCATATTCATTTCATCACTCTATAGTTCATAATATCATAAATATTTGACACCCTCATCACACAAAGTGTATCCACATTCAACAAAACACTCATAGGCTTGCTCATTATCATATGTTGTTGAATGATCCAACAGTTGTACTGGGACCTAAAAATCTAAATGCTTCACATGGGAATCTACAAATTCTATCTAATCAACATCTTCTAGAATAATAAAATCAGAAACACTTTCTAGTTCTTTCCTATCACCATTTGGCATTGACAAACACTTTTGATTCATACAATCATCCTTATATATACTTGAATCAACAAATGTTGAACACTCATCATCAATGACATGCAAACCAACATCTTTCTCTTGTAGAAAAAAATTGTTCAAGTCACATACCTCTTCTTGGACAGAAAGGGATTCTTGATCAGCTTCAAATAATTCTTCATCACTCTAAGAAATACACATGGAGTCATTTGAATTATTACACATAGTACTTTCACTGTCAAAGAAAATGTATATTGGACCCAAAATTTTAGAATCATCTTTGTGTGCATATCTCTGGTATTCAAGAGTCAACAAATTTGAAACTTGCTCACTGCTAAGTGAATAGGTCTCTGCTTCCATATCTTCTACTATGTCTCCAACTTCCTGATCTTCATACAAACTGCAATAACCACCCTGCTGCAGATCAACATCCACAATTTCATCTTCACAATTTGAACTGCAATTAGTTATGCAAGAGGAATTCTCCATATCTTCATTGTTGGATGGCATGGTACCTTCTTCAGTTGTAGCTTCTGAAGCATTGTTGGTATTATCCACATACCTTGTCCCAAGTATGGAATCAATAAGATTATTCATCGCATCAAAGGCACACTATTTTGATGATTTTGACCAATAAACTAATTCAGGATTTGATGCTCTTAGAAGTTGTGCAACAAACATGGGTATTGTAGGTCTATAATGAGGAGGTAATTGCATACATATTTCTTTCATCCTATTGTATAAAGAACTCACAAATTCTCCCTAATATCTCCTTATGTCAAAAAAGGCATCCACGAGATTTTTACTCTCTCTTGAATTTGAATATACTCATAAAAAGTGTTTTTCTATGAATAGAGTACATTACCTTTATTACCAAAGTTCTCAGTTGCATCATGGGGTACTTGTGGTGTCCAAGATCTAGTGGCATTTTTGTATTCATTATCACTGTATGATGGCCTATTTGGTGATGTATTTGGAACAATTTTGACTCCCAATTGTAACATTCGTTGGTTCACTTGTAGTATCTTTTGTTTCTATTGTGGTGTTGCTACTCCAATTCTTTCAACTCTTTTATTGATTGTTGTCTTATTTCTTCTTCTGAAATCTATGAAAAAATGTTATTGTCCCACAACACCCATGCATTATTTATCAAAATGAAACAAAGTCACCACCTACTTTTCCCAAAAGTAGGAAAATAGAAAAAAAAAATGATATTGCTCTGGTTTTCCCCAGTAGAATCTCCAAAAAAAATGTAAATCTTTATTGACTCTATAAATGGATAGGTTGAGAAAATTTTCTTGAATATATTCCCCAGTAGAGTTGCCAAACTCTTGGATCTCAAAAATGCAGGTTTGAACCACAAGAGGTTGTCAAGCTCTCACAAAAAAATTGGCCAATGTACAAGGCCAATTAACATAATTGAACCTTCTGCTCTTCAGGCTCTGCTAAACCTAGGCGGGTGCACCTATGTGTATGTTGCAGATTTGAAATATATTTCCTGCTCAAACAATCTATTCACAATGGCAATTGTAAGTGAATAGATAAAATCATGACTACTACTCCTACTACATAAAGGAAATAATTTCAATATGTTGTTTATTATGAATTTTATCATCTAGGTTGTGATAGATCAATGCTTTCTATCCACATGGGCAATGGAGTCAAAAATCAAAAACTATATGTGTTTTCCTCTCTGGCTTAATTCAAGTTGTTAGGCACTTTGAAAAATGAAACTATATGACTGGCATAAAAATTCATTAATTTATGACTTGCATAGATTATGCTGGAATGTCTCTCTATCGGATTCTTCTTTAATTATCTAAAAGAAATCCTTAAATTACTATGACTTATTCAAAATAATTTAAATCTGACTTGCAGACACCAATCAACTAAATCACACAAAATGAAAGTGCACTTTGATAAATCAGAGATATACTTGATATGTTGATTTAAATAATTAAAGGATCTCAAGTTGGAGACAACCAAATAAAGAACATGAACTATTTCACCACAACAACTAAATACCAAAAATAATTGCACCAGTTTAAATATATTATCTCCATTGATTCTGCTTCAAAAACGATCTGTCATTATTTTCATTCCCAGTCTGAAAAATTTAACTACCACTACCTGCTCTTCCACCGACCTCTTCTTCAAACTAATTTTTCAAATTATTTATACCATACATTTCAAGAGTCACGACTCTTCATTTTATCCACCACAACCATTTTGCATTATTTGACATAAATGAAATATTTAATTAAGTTTCCTTATCGAAAAATTAAATATTTCAATTATAATCCCACCTTTTATTTATTTCTTTATACCTTATCGTTCTTTTTATTTCATTTAAATTATTGTTGTGAAACTTCTTTTATATTTACCGCTCTACTGCGGTCAACTTGTGACTGTTGGCGGTAACTGTCTTCACTGCTTCCTCGTTGTTATCTTCTCATCCACCATGCTACCACGGTCTCCTCAGTGACCATCTGTGGTTGCGTGGTGGCTGCTCTCAACTGTCACCTCGCTATTCATTGCAACATCATGGTCTCCATCTTGAATACCAATGGTACTACGGTGACTGTCACTAACTGCCATCTCCACTATTATCTTCATCTACTATGCCATCGTAGCCTCCAACTTGACTCCCAATGGTACTGTAGTGATAGCATTAACTGTTATTCCCACACTACCATGGTCTCCTCTCTTACCACTGGCGGTACCATAGTAACACCTCCCTAACCATCACCTCCCTTCTCACCGCATTACCATGGTCCCTTCTCTGAGTGTCCTTGGTGCCATGATAAACATGCTCTAACCACCACCTTTGTCGCTTAACCACTTACAACGCAACCGTGGTCTTCATTCTAACCATTTGCGGCATCATGGTAGCCATTCACTAACCATCACCTATTATCTCCACATTCACCATGCTACCATGGTCTTCATTCTAATCGGCCATAGTATGGCGGTGACTACTTCTCGTCGTTAACTCACCACCCACCACGCTACCATGGTTCGTGGTTTGACCGTATGCGGTGTGGCAGTAAGCCTTATCATGATTGTTCTTAACCGTCACCGCTATACCGCGAGCCACTTTGCAAAAGGTCATGGTAAAGCAGTAAACACTATGAAGGGTAAACGATAACGGTAAAAGGTATTTTTAGCATCATGGATGGGGGGATGAAATGATTTTTTATGAAAAGGTAGGAAAATAATTGGTTCAAATAGGTAAAACCCCTTAGAATTTTTATGAAAATTTTGGTTCTAACAGTGTCCTCCATTTTCATTCTCAAATCGGGCTTTGAAGTGCAAAATTGTGGACAATTTTGGTGCCTCAGAGGGTGGAAGTGGAAAAAGGGTGGTTCAGTCAAACCCAAAAAATATGTTTGAGCTAACATTGGTTTGACCGAACCACTTTCAAATACAATTTTAAAATGTATTCCAGAGGGATTTGGTTGAACCTACAAAATTGGTTTGGTCGAACCCCCTCACATGAATCTATTTTATCATTTGCTTTATCGTTTATTTTACTTTTTTTTCCTTCCATTTTTTATAGTTTTATTTTATAATATATAATATTAATATAAATCTAAATTATATTATTTTCATATTATAATGTATAATATACTTATTATTACAATATATTATAATAATAATATATAATAATTATTAATAATATTATTATTATAATAATAATATATAATTACTATTAATTATATATTATTATTATAATATATAATTGTTATTTTTATAATATTAAAAGTATATAAAATAAAAAGTATAAAAATTAAAAGTATATAATTAAAAATTATATATATTAGAAACAACAAAAAAGAATTTTGGGATGAGTTTTGGATTGGGTAGTTTACTTGAGGGTAGGAACGATTCAAACAAAAGGTTTTTCTTTGGGATCTCATCTAACAATATTGGAATGAGATAGCCTTGTTTTTTTGCCCCTCAACCAAGATCTAATATGAACATGAACATATACATCTCCACACCCAAGCTCTCCTTGATGCTAGTAGGTGTTCTCTTCAATTGAAAATCATAAAAACATGGGTATTGATGTGGAAATGCATATTAATTTGATTTGGTTAGGGGAATTTTATTTTTTTATAGATATTTAAGTAAGTATATATTTATTATCAGAATTGTTAGATAGACAAGTAGCTTGGAAGGAAAAGGAGACATGTTTGGCAGCAGCGATGGAGAGTCTGAGCTTGGGATATACAAAGAGATGAAGAATTGTATGAGAGAAGGTCTAGTAGTGATAACATGGAAGGGAATGGAATCAGTGATAAGTAGGAAGATAACCATGTCCCAAAAATAAGCGCTATCACATGCATACTCCTCAAAAAATTTAGGACATGGAAGCATACGCCCTTTTTCACTAAACAATTCAATACTTGTCATTCATTGAGATTTATTGTTTCTGACTTTATTGCTATTTTGGGTTTGCTACAGGCTTCTCAAAGAGTGGCCTTACTTGGATGAGAAGCAAAGGTATCTTCTAAGTAAGAAATTTGGGCTTGCACCATGCAAGATTAAGTTCTAGTTCCAAAATCGACAAACCTAGATGAAAGTATGTGGGGATAAAGAAAATTACCAAAAATTTGTAGTGATGTTGCAAAATTGATGAACTTTAGGGTTTCATTAGTTATTCCTTAATTTTTGTAATATTTTCTTTCAAATCTTGGATTTTTCAGGCTGAACACGAGTGTCATGAAAAAACTCTCCTCAGGCAGGATAACTAGAAGCTTCACTTGGAGAACATGGCAATTAAAGAAGCCATGAGAAATCCCACATGCACCAACTACGAAGGACCTGATGTTATTGCAGAAGTGGGAGAGGGTTCAAGGGTTTAGGGTTTAAGGGTTAAGGGTAGAGGGGAGAAAGGGAGAGGGGATAGGAGGGAGAGAATTGAGAGAGAGAGGGGGGAGTGGGAAGGGTAGGGTTACAAGGGTTTAGGTTTTAAGGGTTAAGGGTAGAGGGAAGAGAGGGAGAGGGGGTAGGAGGGAGAGACTTGAGAGAGAGAGGGGGGAGTGGGAGAGAGATAAAGGGTAGGGGGTACAAGGGTAAATAGGTTTTAAGGGTTAAGGGTGGAGGGGAGGGAGGGAGAGACTTGAGAGAGAGAGGGGAGAGTGGGAGAGAGATAAAGGGTAGGGGGTACAAGGGTTTAGGTTTTAAGGGTTAAGGGTGGAGGGGAGAGGGGGAGAGGGGGTGGAGGCTTAAGGGTAGAGGGTAGATGGTTAAGGGTAGAAGGGAACTTTATATTTCCATTTGTGGTATTTTTTGTGAATTAAATTGATGGAAACTTCTTTTTTTATGTGCATTGATTTATGTTTTAAATATGTGTACAATAATTTTATAATTGGATAATTCAAAATTTACATAATTGCCCATGGAAAAATTCGATGGAACAAATATAAGTTGTATATAATTGTAACTTAGACAAAATGATTTTTAAAAAATTCACTAGGTTTCAAATAAGTATTGAAAGCATATATATGGGTCTACATGCAAGAAAAAAAAGTGAGAGATGATGCTATGAAAGATTTTTGAAGTTAATAATTTTCCATGGAATAAATATGTACATATAATTATAATTTACACAAAATGATTTACAACTATGTACAAGTTACTATAAGTTCTCACTTGAACATGTATAGGGTTACAAGTGAACTTGAAAATCAAGGATATAATCTAATTCAAAGATTCTGGTTTAGCCCACTCTTCAATAACATGTATAATTTTTTGATGATCATCACTATCTATTCTCCATTTTCTTCGGCCGCTTGCATGTGGAACTGCATGAAGATGTAGGGTGGTAGCAATTATTAACTGACCATGTTGATATACCTTGTTATCAAGTTGATAGTCAAAAAAATGAGTCCCATGTTGAACAAATTTGACTCGTTTTAGATAAGTCCCTTGCACTACAACATAACCTGCATGGTAAACATGAACCTAAGGTAAGACATATGAATGTGTACAAAATTTTCATGCTCAAGGTTTGTACAATATATATTTAAATATTTATAAACAAACATGCACATATGAACACAATGGATATAGAATTTTAAATTCAAACTCACTTGTGAGAAATGACATTTCATCACTTGTTTTAGGTTGTGTTAGCTTATTCCTCTCTTTTGTGCAATGCAGTAAATAATAGCTAATAGCTTCGATGTTTCCAGGCTCTGCTATGATTGCAAAAACATCTCTTATATACCAAATTTATACAAAAATAAATTAAAAAATTATAAATGTCTCTAAAGATCAATAACTAGATACATATATATATATATAATATTTAAACTATTGAAAACTTACACATGTACCTTTTCTAACCAATTCTGAAATGTGTTCATAATCAATTGAAATCAAAGGAATGTCTTCAAATCTTTCTTCCTCATTTTCATAATATGTTTATGAAACAACTAGTGGCATTGTATCCCATTTACCAACATATTAAAGTTCTTGGTTGTTGCATGCATGATCAGAGTTTCCTGTAATGCACTCAGTGCAAAAACAAGAGTAATCCCTTGTGTGTAATATCCATCCATGGTGACTATCTGAACTCCTAACACAATGCAAAGATCTTGTTTTTTCTACCCTCTTGCATCAATAGATTGATCTTTTAGCCACTTAGATACATGTACAACAACAAACTTATGTGAACAAACATGTATATATATATAAATTTTAAATTTATATAAATTCAATTTTTGAAAATGAAATTTATACATACCTGATATCTCCCAAAACACTCTATGTGGAATGTGTCAGTTTGTTCTCGAAGATGTGCCAACCACATTTGATGCAAAGTGTTTCTTGCACCATTCAACAACATCATGTGCATTATCTATAAGATCTTCTGGATAACTCATTTTATGCTTTCTTAAAGCTCGTTTGATGAAAGCTCTTGCCCCATCATGTTCACCCTTTCCATTTCCACTCTCAGAAAAACTCTAGACATGTGGTATTTTGTAGATTTTATGATATCTAAAAAGTGCATAGAATGGTTGTGAAGATTTCAATTGTGTCGCACATATATCTGACCATACAAAATGATTTTCAAATTTTACACCCCTGCTTCTCAAATTCTCAAAACAAATTGTAAAGCAATGTTGGACAAAAAGCATGTCATGCTCTTTATCATCACTTATATAAAAGTGATATTATTTCTTAATGAATCGTTCTTCATATGCACTCTCAACACCATCCAGTTTAGATTGTGCATGTCGATAACACACATGAACCATAATAGTGATCTTCTTTGAAAATTAATACTCTGATTGAATCTCCTTTTGATGTACAAAGGAGTAATTTTCTGTAAAGTCGACTACTCATAGAACTATTCCAAGTGGGAAAGTATCTCTCAATGTTTGGAATTATTGTGCTTACCACTTAGAAAAAAATGAATGTTGTATGTATGGTTGTATCAATTTTCAAAAATCTTCCATAAATTTTCCAATAGGAATCTCCTCTTCTACATAGTTCAACCTTGTGGATTCTTTCCCAAAATTTGTTTGTAACTTTACATACTTGTACCTGTGTGAGTAAAATATGTGAATAAGAAATAAACCACATGTAATTAATGAAACATTATATTAGAGAATTCAAATAACAATCTAATCAAATTGAAACAAATAAACTCTCTAAAAATAGTACTTATCTCTTGCAATTTATTGTCTTTGTTAAATCAGTATCCTCGTTTCTTGAAGGAAATCTAGCCAAATTTCCACATGTCTCACAAATTCCTTTTATGCAATTTATTTGAGGTTCATTTTCATGATCACATAATATAGTCTTTATGAACAAAATTTTCTATTTAGGAGGTGCATTTTGAAAACCACAACTTTCTTCTCTCATCTTTCGAAACACCTGATAGTAGAGATTAAATTCAATATGATAACGACAACAAGTTTCAAAAAACTTGTTTATCTTCACATAATATGGCTTTTTAACCTTTCAAACATTGTTTTCCCAATCTTTATATGAGGATATGTATTACAAAATTTCATAAACATATCAAATTGTGTTATGTCCAGCCAATGTTTGATATGATTTTCATAAATACCTGGCCCAATCCTGTGTCTCATAACATATCTAGTATTTGATGATGGACAAGTCTGATCATGCTAAAAACTTGAGATCAAGTTCCTAACAACATCTTCAATCTTGTCAGAACGTGGAGCTCTACAAATAATTGCCCAATTTCCTTCTGAACTCTCATCCAAAAAATTTCTTTTTTTTCATATTTTATTAATGTGGTTCTATTATAACCAATTTCAGCCGAAAGTGCAGACATTTTTCTTATTTCTTGCTATATCTTGATGTACAACAGATGTCAACATCACCCTTCTTGTAGTGGCATTATCCATTAATCAAGATCCTTTCCTAATGGAATCTAAACCCTTTTTAATATTTTGAGCAATATCCTTTTGTAATCCCATGTGTTTCCTCTTGTTTGATGTTGAATGTACACCCAACAATTTTAATGACTCTTTTAGCTCATTACGAAGAAGTAAACGTGATAACAATTGGGTTGTTTCAAGTGTATCAAGATGATTGAAATGATCATTGATTATTTCAATTATAAATTTAGTCATTGACCTCTTTCTCTTATTATAAGGCTGGTTGGAATAACATTTCAGTTTCTCCATATCCATTTCCAGTAAAAATGATGTAAATTTCTATAAAAAAATTGTTTCATCACCTTTTCAGCTAGTTTATATGCTCATCCATACCAATAGAAGGAAGTGATCCTGACCCCTCTCCAACATGCATTGTGTGAACTTGGGCCTCCTCCCTATCTTCAAGGTCCATGTGTTCTTCAGCAGATTCATTTGATCCAATATCTAGTATTAAAGTTTCCAAGTTAAATCTAACATGGTTTTCATAATTGGAAATATATTTCTAAGAAAAAAAAATTGAGGTGTTAATAAAAGTCTTAAACACACACTTAAGAGATAAAGAGAGAGATAAGAAAGAAGTATATAACTTGTTTATTTCTATGATAATTTTCCAAGTTTTGTTCATGCTTGTAACACCTCTCTAACTCCAGCCTCGATAAGACGGTATTTTAATTTTGATTTAGCATCTAAAAGTTATCATAATGAGATTAAACATTGATGATTACGCTATAGGTTATCATGTTTAGTATTATGTTGGATTACATGCTAGTTATAATTGCTTTTGTATGATTATGGACTAGAAGGGATGATGTCGAAACACTCGTATTTGAGAGGCTTACAATATCATGACCATCTTCCTAATAATTGATGTTGTTTCAACTATATGATATATGTTATATGCACATGTACTTTGACGTGTAATTGGAGTGATGTAGGTACTGAGTATCAACTCTGCCTAGATTCATAGGCTTGAGCATACTCCTATTCCCTGATGGTGGTAACTGGAGGTAGTCATATAGGCCAGATTTCCCCTACCCTAGCCCACTCTACCTTATTAGTGCACTGTTCCCGTGTTGTCTTATCATCCGGTTACCTAACGGTAACATCCGGAGCACCTTTCTGTCATAGGTGGTTTGGTTTGTCAGTATGTCTGCTTGAGGTATTTTGTATTGGTTTTTGTTAATCTTTATGTGGCTATATTTTGGTATTCAGTGTTATGATGTGTTTTCATTGGCATCTTTTCATGGTTTCAATTATAGTATTTTATAGTGTTTATTGATGGGAGAATTGAATGGTTTTATTCAACAAATTTAAATATGTTTTTTAAATTATTTTTATTGATCATTCGAGGGAATGATGTATTTCATTTAGAAATTTAAAATGATTTTATTAATCCATTTTTTTGGGCTCTTATAATCTTATTTGATCATTTTGGCGAGCTTGTGTATTTTAAGGATTGGATTTAAATTATTTTTTTGTGTTATTGGGAATGTTGGATATTTAGTGGTTTTAAATTAATTAATTGGGGGAGCCTTAATAACTTGATGTTTTCACCTCATTTCTTGTGGATTGTTTGGAGAGTATATTACTTGGGAGAAAGATTTATTTAGATACATAAAAAAAGAAAAAAAGGGAAAAGGGGTAGCTCTATCATTGATATATATATTTTGTTTGAAACCTTTTTGGGGGCAAATCTTTTAGGAAGAGGAATTAATTTGATGCTTTGAGGAAAGAGGAGAAAACCCCAAGATTTGGGCAGCAAATTTATGGAGATTTTGTGGAGAATAAATTTTGGGCACCTGATTGTTGGATGGAGCATGCTATTTTGCCCTTGCTGTCCTATTTTGGAACCCAGTCGTGCCTCATTTTCAGACCATTCTTCGGCTACAATTTTTGAGCAGCATTGAGGTATTTTCTATGGTGCTTGAAACCCTTGAATTTTTGGTGGTATTGAATGCGATTTAGATTAGAAATGGTAAATTTTGTATTTTTGTATGGCAGATTTATTCCTCTTTTAAATTGGTGTGAATGTTGGGTGGGTTGAATAATTATTGTGTGGGATTTGGATTTTCTATTCTGTAGTTTTCTTATGGCAAACTTGATTTCACATTTCTAGCTTGATTCTTCGCCTATGATTATTATTTTTAAATAGATCTAATTCACTTGCCATAAACTTGGAGACAAAGATGGAATTCAACCTAAAATGATTAAATCCAAATTGGGTCAAAGGAAAAATCTGATTTTTGAATTTATTTATTTATTTTGATGTTTTGTCCATTTGCTGAAAAATATTTTTATTTGTTTCTCTTCCACCATTTAACATAAATGGAAAATAAGAATGTATTCTAGGTAGGAACACCCATATATCAAATGGGTTGTTGTCTAAATGGCGTTTTCTAGAACAACACCTCAATTTTGTTCTAAAATCAAAAATTGAAGGTGCATTCCAACTTGAAACACCGAAATCTGATCTGGGTCCAGGTTAGAATTTTAATCTGGGCACTTTTTATTTTAATGAAAATTCTATGCCTCCATTTCCTTATGGTTTTCAGCTATCAAGTGGCTTCTCTTACAACAATGTTAGCTTGGTTGTCTATATGGTTTCAGTGATTGTTTGATGGATTTCTTTTCATTGTTTCATTTTTGTCTTGGATCCCTCACTTCGTTAAACGAGGTGGAGTAAAATAATCTAAGAAAATGAGTCCTCGTGCATGGCCTTGAGCACTTGTAAAAGCTAAGGATGCACTTGAGGTGGCCTATCTGTCTGCAGGGCATTGAGTTATTCACCTATAGGATATTGATCTGGGTATGATTGAGTTTCTTGTCTATATGAGGGGTGTATTTGACTCCGTGTGGTGCCATCCCTTCGAGCACACATGGTGACACTCCACCCATCTTGCACTCTTGCACTCTTGTATCTTGTAGTCAGGAGTAGAACCTGACATGTATTGTATGAGAATTTCCATGTTGTGTCCTTGGCCTCATGCTTGGTATTTTAGTTTTCTCCATGTTTGATGTGAGTGTTGGCCTTATGTTACCCCTATCCTATTGCTTTTGCTTGGGCCTTATGACTACCTCTAAGCATGGTGGGGTGGTCTCTCTAGAGTCCACATGGTAGGCAGGCATTTCCACAACCATTGGAGACCAATGTACAGGTTTTGGATTATCGATTGGAGTGGATCTCTCTCTCTCTCTCTCTCATATTTTTTTATCATATTATACTCATGTACATGCCTTGCATATATATCTTATTGGATATTGTATCGTGTTCATGAAAATGTTGTTGTATTCTTACCTTTTCCTTTATGCACATTGTACTCTCTTGAGAGAGAATGTAATCATAAATTAAATGAGAATAAATGTGATGTTTTATATTTTATTTATAGGTTCTAGTGTTGGTATTGGAATCCCTTGTACTATGATATTTATTATTTTCTTTATTTCCCTATTTTTTATACAAAAAACTTGAACTACATAGGTGTATCTCCTTTACATTTAAATATGCTTAAGTTCTGGTGCAGCAATGCCTTATGTTGTTGTCTTGTGAGTTGCATCACAAGTTTTGGAGCATTGGACTCTAGGAACAGTAGGTTCCGGAGCATCGGGCTCCAGGATTAGTAGGTTCCGGAGCATCGAGCTCCAGAAGAGTAGTTCCAGAGAAAACTTCTGAAGCTAACCGGTTTTCTCTTGTTTGGATTTTCTCTGGAGGGTGAATTAGTCCTCTCCTTTGGGATGTCATTTAGGTTATATTTGGCCATGTTGTTGTGTTTTATCAAATCAGTAATTAATTTTCATGTATGTTAATCTTTCTTGTAAAAAAAAACAAATTATGTCATCCTCTTTTGGCTCTTAACTTTTGGGGTTGTGTAGCGGGATGTTACAATGCCTCTTTTCTTCTTCTTTTGACAATTTTCGCTGAGACACATTTTTTATTTTTCTTGACTGTCCCATTTTCTTCTTCAAATTAAAGATGATTGAAAACAAATCCTCTACCAACTTAGTTAAATTCTTCTCCAATATTTGCCTCCTTAATAAATATGCAAAAACCTCTTCTCCAAAATCTGCACTCCAAGTGATATAAATGTGAATTAATCTTACAATTTGATATGGATTTATATGAAAAATAAGCTTGTATTTATATGGATATGGGGAAAAAAATATTCTAGTGTATGTAATAACTAGATCCTAGTTTAAATGAATAAAGTGGTAATAAAACAAGTTATTTCATTGTGGAGCTTTTTGTTATTTAATTTATAGATATGCAATAAATGTATCCAGTAATTTTAGACTTTTGTTACTTGTCAAAAAGATAATAGAGGTATAATTTGAATTGAATTTTCTTAATGTTTGAAAGAATAAATTTTTCTTATAATTTTATAATGGTGTAGATTAAGAGATTATTTATGAAATAATTTAACATAAAATTTTATAACTTAGAGGGAAAGTGTTTGAAGGATGGTACATTTAATTATAAAAGGAATGTTCCTACCTAGATTCTTTATAATTATATTTTGTTCTCAACTCCTCAATGGTTCATGTTAAGTCATTTAAAAAAAAAGGGAGTTTTGTGTACCACAAAGTGATGCACTTTATTTTTTATTACTTTCTATCAAGATTTTAATTTCATCATTTTTATCAAATTTATAAATTATAAGAACATGTCCAAATTAATAAATTATAGGCCTGTAAATACATGAGCATTTATAAAATATCATCAAATAAGAAAATGTATGTATATTGAATATAAGCAAATGAATACATATATCATATAAAAATATCAATATTGATCAATGTATAAACATGTAACATGTTATAAGAAAAGTGCCAAATGTATGTATATCATAAAAAAAAATGTAAGTTAGAGATCATCAAATGTGGAATACTAAAGATCATCATATAAGAAAATGACGAATACTAAAGATAATCATATAAGAAAATGTAAGTTAGAGATAATCAAATTTCAAATACTATAAATATCATCATATAAGCAAATACATATAGTAAATATCATAAATCTAATACAGGGCCTAATATGAATGTTGAATCCTAGTCGAATGATCATCTGAAAAAGAACAGTCCTGCTCTGATGGATGTGTTGAGCCCTGCAAATAAAATGGTGTAAAAAATGTGTTAAATAAATATAATTTATGTTAAATAAATTTTATGGAAGTTTAATGCATTAAAATGTGTTAATGCATGTACATATACACATGTATATATAAGAATTTAAAACTCACATGTTCACTAGTAGCAGATTCATCCACAGAATCATGTCAATGTACATGATCTGGAACAAGGCTAGGAGTGACATGAGGTATGTCCACCTATAATATATATTCATATATAGCAATACATGAATATCTTGTTAAAACTAAAATTTAAAAAATAATTAAAAAGGAATTGAAACATGCACATGCACACATACATACACATCATCTAATATCAGATGACCCAAGTCCTCTGAAACAGCTGCCTCCACCATATCAACTATACAATCAAGCTACAAAATCAATATTTGCATCCATTTGATCTATCCCATGTCGTGCCATAAATGATGAAATAAGATGACTATGTAGTTGAGATGGCATCGACGATAACGAATTGGCAGCAATCAACATCTGAATAAAAACCATATTTGTGTAGTTGTCGAATGATTAGATGGTGGATCCTGACATGCAATAGTGTTGGGTTGAGAGTGATGGGATCCTAGAAGTGAACAAACTTTGTGTGCCAAATGATCTCTAACATGTTCTACACTGATCCCATAGTCTAATGCAATGAAGGCATATGCCTCCAAGAGCTCCTCAACCAAACAATGCAGAGTCCTGCATGTCATATCTCTTGTAAGTACCTCAAGCTCTGGGGGATTAGGGATGCCTACTATTGTGAAATGATCCATGGTGGTCCAATGTGCTAAAATGGTGTGGATTGGTGATGTCTAGACATTAAATACTAACCTACATGATTAGTAGATATCCTAGTGGTTGCAACTGCAATGTCACCTACAATGTCAATTACTTCCTTTTGGGAAGCAACGACAACCTCATATGCTATGAGGGATAGAGCTAGGGTGAGAGCAGGATACCTCTCACCAACCAATACCCTAAACACTAGGGCTAGTCTATCTTCTCGATGATAAGTGGTTCTATCAGCAATCTTGCCATGCCCCTGACCAGCATATGGTGGAATGTCCAGGTAGTTAACTTTGAGGCCCAAATGGACCTCAGCATACAACTGTTGAACAAAATATAATGGAATTTGGTCATTGTTTGGGTATTTTCCATGTGCTATGAGAAATCATGGGTAGATCAATGAGGCCATAGCATGATTGACACATCTAGTGACCTGGTATGCCCTAACCTTACGTGCATTTTGATAAAATGGAAAACAATTATTTTTTATAATTTCTTTGGTCACACTATCTTGTATTTTTTTAAGGGGAACCTCACCATGTACTTCTTCTCACATGTGGGAAAGAATAGCAACTACTTTATCTAGAGAAAATGCACTAGTCCTCTCAAATGCATCTCTTAGTTTTTCTAGACTATGTAATATTGACAAGCATGGTTCAAAATATATCCATGGGTTTTCACCCTACACTAGTGAGTCTCTCAATTTCTTAATCTCATTAGTGGTATTTGCAAAAAAAGATTATGGAGGTGGAACAACTATATTTTCCATGTTATATATGTATGTGCACCTAAAGGAGCGATGAGACCAAGTGGTAAATAATATATCTAGATATAGGGAATTTAGAAATCTAAAACAGTTCTAATAATTCATCTACTCATCAATAATATGATTTTAATACCATTAACAAAAAACATGTTCAACATCTATCATGTAGTTTTTAATAATCAAAACATTTAAATTACTAGATTGCATAGAAAACATAATCTAAAACAATTCTAAAATTTAAATTTACAAGTGTGCACTCTAGTACAAAATGTGTCATTAAATACTTAAAAAATATTGATAAAGGTTGCATCTAAGATTTATTTCCTACAACTAGTAATAAAGGGAAAGAATCATTTCGTAACATTGGTGGTCATGTAAAATCAATTTAGTCATTATTGAAGGCACAAATAAGAGAAGAAAATGAGAGAAATGATAAGCTTGTAAATATGATTTCTAAATTATTGAAGCAATAATTTGATAAGGAGGAAACCAAAAAAAATAGAAATAAACTTCCTCATATCCATAAATAAATTCTGATAGGAGGAAGGGACACATGCACATAATATTTATCATGAAAGTGACCATACAATGTACAAGAACATGATACTAAGGAACAAATGTTTCTTGTAAGTACACAACAAACCTAGATGAAGATTTAACCCTAGTACAAAAAGAAAGAAATAATGAAAGAATAGGAGAAAAATACTTGATTTAATCTTTGTACACATTTTTTCTATTATCTCAAATCTTATAGATAATATAAAATCCACCATGTGAAAATATGGTTATATTTACTCATTTAAAGATAATATTTAATAATTATTTGATTGCTCTTATTTTTATAAATTTCTTGGATATTATAGTAAAATAAATCAACTCTTGCATTTTTTTAAATTTAAAAGTTGCCTATAGACATTCCACAATCTATATAATGGACTCTGCTTTGTATAATGATGCACAATGATCAATCCTTGATGTTCCAAATCATTGATGAAAGATGAAATGATGCACATAATTGGTTGTAGATCCATTTGTCTCCCAAATGAGGAAGGAAATGAAGGCTTTATATTTTTATTAAAATAGACTATATTAAGTGTTACCATGGTTAATTATGAGTTTTAATAGTTTAAATTTAAAAGGTAAAGAATCTCAAGTAGCAAGAGATCTATTGATTGTATGTTTAGAAGATCTTATGAGTCTAAATTGATATATTATTTTACAAATAAAATTGACCTAACATGTCTACCATAATTGAACACTTTAATTTATTTAGAAATATGTTTTTATTTGGAAGCTATTCATTAGAATGATAGACATGATATGCAATTTGATTTATTTAAGTATATACGATAGATTATACGATTGACTCTAGTGTTTACCCATATTATAAATTATTTTAAGTTATTTATAAAAAAGAGGGCTTTAAGTTTGACATTATTTATCTTTATGCATTAGATGATTTCCAAACAAAAAATTTGTTTAAAATACCTTGGTCCCTATGAATGAAATTAAAAATCTCCTAGTAAAGACCATCAAGGAAGGTCTTAATGCCATTTGTGGCTTCCTTTGCCTATTATATATAAAATTCAACTATTTAAATAGCTTTTAAGAAATAGTTCCACAAAATTAGAGGGGTCCAACCATGAACATTTTCAATTAATTTAAAACTATTATTTTAGGATTTTTAAATTTTTAAATTTATATAGATTTCTTACATTATTTTATTTTGAATTAAAATGATAATAGTGCTCCATAAATTACACAAAATTTAATGTTATTAAAATTATGGTTAAAAATTAAGAAGGTTAACCTTTAAAGCCATTGAGGAAGGTATTTCTACTACTAGAGTGTATCTATGAAGGGATTGAAGTCTCATAAAGAAATTAAATACAAGAGGTTGAAGGAACATATAGATGATTTCCTCACAAGTATATAAAAATGTTTCTACTTGATTATTTATTTCATCCTAGAAGGAAACTATAAATGTTATTTACGATTAACATAGATTTATCCTAGATGTTGTTTCATCACTTTTATCCTATCATTTGGTTATATATTTTCATAGATTTAAAATTTGAATATTTATTACCAATTTTTGAATTAAATTTAGTTATGAATTTGTATTTTTTTGGAAGTGCATAAATATTAAATATTGATATTTAAATAATTAAATATGTTTTTCTATTAATATTTTTCACAAATATTTATGTAAACACACATTATTGCAAAGCCTCTACCATTGTACGATAGGATTAGTAAAATTTATGGGTAAGAAAGTGGAATGTTTTCATTTTTCCCTCTTTCATTTTTAAAGCCTCATAGAAACCTTGTTAACAAATATTTATATAAGTGTACGTGATATGTTCAAGGAAGATGCAGGTAGCTCCAACTATTTTGAAAGGTTGAAACCTATTAAATTCCCAAGTAATCCTTGAGAGTAAGAACATATTTTTTATGTGGTCATGTTGTCATATTCTTTAATCTAATACCATTAGTGATATGAGACTCCTCATTCTTAGAATATATTTCTATGAATTTTGGATATGATTTTAGTGTTATATAATTCACAATTTATTATCAAAGAAAAAAATTACAATTATATTCTTAAACGGCATTCAAATAGGGAGGCATTAAGTTACAACAATTATTTTAATTCAAGATTTGAATTCAACCTAGAGAAACACATATCAATCTACAAAATCCACTTAGAATCTCTAGTTTTGGTGTTACATAGATCACACTACTATAGTAGGTGGATATAGTAAGTGGATATGTGAAAGGAAATCATATATTATATGTATGTACACTATTTGTCAAAATCCCATAGAGAAATGTTAGCCTACATACTTCAAAAATTTTGAAAGTCAACTTGATTGAAATTTTAAACATGCAATAAAATTTGGCTTATCTTATTCCAAGCTCTAGCATTATTTATTATCATCATCTTCTGAACATATAAAAAATAGGTGTTCTAAAATATGTATGTAGATGGACATCAAAATCAATGAAATATCAATTTGGTGGAATTTTTACTATGCCTAGTTTTACTTAAATGTATGCAAAATAGGCATGCATATAAACGCCACACAAAATATTTGGAAAAATGCCAAAAAAAATTGATATAATTTATATAAAACTATGGTTTGTTGCACTCCATTACAACAATTCATCCAGTTAAATAGGTGATGTAATTGATTGATTCACTAAACAAAAATATACTTTTATTCTTAAAATTATTCTTTAGCTAGATTCATGGAGTGACCGATTTGAAAATCAATTTGAACATTTCAATCTTAGATAAAAAATTATCCTTGAAGAATAATTAAAATAATGTTATTTAACCAATAATATAGAAGCAATAAATCTAGCCTTTTAATTTTTCTAAGGTTCCATTCAAGTATAATTTTGAATTCAAGTTTACAAGAAAAATAAGTCTATAATAATATTCACAAATAATATCTCCATGCTGATAATTTAAGCAATGCCTTCAACACAATATATTAATGGATATAGAGAGAAATAAAAAATAGATATATACTTGTAGGTTGGAAATATTGTAACACCCCGCCACGTAACCCTAAAGGATGTTGCAAACAACTACTTAAACAGGCTATTTTTTTTTTGTTTAACTACAATTATTATACAAGTTCGCTTCCCAATGCAAACATCCCCTAAGGTTATGAGACAAAAATCCCTTAACAACCCACAACAACAACATAAATGAAACCATAACATTTATCTACTCAAGATAATAAGTACACATACATTCCATACAAGATAAATTACATCCAAACATAATAGATAACTTTCAAACTCATTTATCAATAATTAAATATTACAATTACAACTCTCATTCCCCGAATGAGGCAAGTCCAATAAATAAGGTTATAGTTACAACTTCCACCTCGATAACAACTGAGGGGTAAAATAATACAAGATCCAACTGAAGTGAAATAAAGCAAGAACTGAAACTGAAACCAATGAGCTCTCCAACTAGAAGTCTTGTCCACATGAACATGAAGATATAACCCAACGGATTTAGGTGCACGCCACCCAACCAAGTGGAACCCAAAGGTCCACCCCCCGTGCTAGGAGATAGTAACCAGGAATCCTAGTCAAGACCATCTACCTCTAGACACAGGCTAACATAAACTGAACCAAAACGGTAACAACCAATCACATGAACCTCACAAGTACATCCCAAGGTACAACTCAATTACATCTCAAGTACAAAAAAAGTACAACACAAGTACAACTCAACATGGTCACATTGCTTCCAAAAATAAAGCAGAACAAGTATGTTAAGAGAACCATACACATAATAATCAAATACCAACTATGGTCACATCAGGTATGTCAAGGAAACCATACCCATAATAATCGAATACCAACTATGGTCACATCAGGTATGTCAAGGCAACCATACCCATAATAATCAAATACCAACTATGGTCACATGAGGTAAGTCAAGGAAACCATACCCATAATAATCGAATATCAACTATGGTCACATCGGGTATGTCAAGGAAACCATACCCATAATAATCAAATACCAACTATTGTCCTAGATAGAGTGTCATCACACAACTCATCATATGCTATCCTTGAGATTCTTCCTAGGCTCCGGCCCCCACAAGAAAAGGTTATCTTGGTGACCTTTACCGAATCTCGGCCCCCATACTCACTCATGCGGAGCCAAATACCTTTCATACAGACAAGATAGATGACCTTGCCATTTTAGGCCTTCCCACCCATCCCAAGTCTAACCGAGCACTTGGGTCCATGAGTGAGGCATTAATATCTTGATTAGTGAGAAGTTAGTCCTAATCTTCAAAGTATTGTTTTAGTTATCACTTGATTAACTAACTTACAATGAGTTATCTTGGCACCACTTCGTGAACCGGCCCCTGTTACAAGTCACTCTTCTACTTGACAACACACACACACACCAACCAAACATCAATGGTACAAATGTGCAATAAACAAGACATCACGACCTCTCCTTTCTCAGGAGGTGACACAAACTGAAACACACTCCAACACTGGAGGTAACAACAATCACAGAACCGCTCCCGACAAGGAGACACACATTACAAAATCCACTCCTTTCTTAGGAGGCAACAAAGATAAAACCATCTCCAAACACTAGAGGTAACAACAATAACAAAACTGCTCTCAACAAGGAGGCACACATTACAAAATCCACTCCTTTCTCAGGAGGCAACAAAACATTCCCGTTTGTAGAAACCGGGTATAACATTGACATCACTTCATGCGCTACCCAAGGGAATTAACAAGCAGTCGACATCACAAGATGACAACCCCCAACCTCTAGGGTCCTCTCGAAGACTTACAATTAATGACACTTAACCCACTTCCTCAAACATGAACACAAAGGATTCAATCACACAAGCATTTCCGGGGGAATAAACCAACTTTAGATACCTTAAATCCACTTCTTTAATATAACTCAGTAGTTTAATGTCGCAATGAAACTAATTAAATAACGCCTCTTTCAGGAAAAGGAAGACAATTTAATCCAAGTATTTATTTCCTTAATTGCTTGTAAATAATACTGAAATAAAAATTTACTTCATCATTCCAAACAGGTTGATGCATGATACGAAAACCCACATCTTTAAAACCCTATCTGGAAGACTAAACCACCTTTTCTAGTTAATTCCCCCAAAGCGATAACATAAGGAATTACATTTAAGCAAACTATTTAATCCGAGTTGAATCTACTTCGGATTTCCTGAATCCACTCTTAGTTAACCTTCGATACTTTATTGTGTTTAATAAAATTGAGTTTGAACAACGTCTCTTTCAGACAAAGATGAAATATACACCAAATGTTTCATTCTTCAATTGTTTTTAATTTAATATAAAAATAGACATTTATTTCAATCCTTCAGAAAATATCATTTTGAAATAAATAACTGTTTCCCCTTTTCCAAAACATATATTACTTTAAAATCCATTAATTCATCTATTATTACAGAATCAAATATTTAATCCTTAATTGATTGCAAATAATAATATATCCTTTACTCCTTCGATTTAAAATAAATCATTTAAAAATATCTACAACTCTTTTGTAAAATAAATCATTTTAAAATAAAATCGATAATTTGATTATGAACACACTAACTTGATTTCCTCAATTATATACAAATTATGATTTTAATCAAATCATCAACTAAATCCATAAACGTCCAAATATTTAAACCTTCAATTAAATATTTATGTTTAACTAAGATTAAATTTTATCATATTATGCAAACACATAAACATAATTATTCCATTATATATATATATATATATATATCTTTTATATCTTATAATAAAATTTCCAGAATAAAAGAATATAAAATATTTTAATATTATAAAATATAATATAAAAATATTATTTATGAATATTTTATATTATAAAATATAATATTAAATATTATATTTTTTATAAAAAGAAAACGAACTCGCAAAGTCAAACTGCGTGCATAGAATCGTGCGCCATTTAATGAGGGGAGGTGGCAGACGTGTTCGCACAGGCAATGGCCACGTTTTACACCGAGCGGCGGCCATGTTCAGCCCACAGCCAAACCCAAACCTTGGGCTGACTGTGAATAACACAGTCGGCTCCCCCTAAAGGGCATCGGTTGTGTTACACACAGTCGAGCTCGTAGGTAAGGTGCGGCCGACGGGAGGTGAGGGAAGTGGGGGGTTGCATGGAGGCTCTGCCTCCACAACCGTCCCCTGCATGGGGGCGGGGGTGGGGGCAACGCCTCCCACAGCTTCCCCCCAAACACTCCGCCATTTTCATTTTTATTTTTTATATTTTTTTCAAATAAAAATTTCCATTCAAACCCCCCTGCGGATTTTGAAATCCGCGATTTCAACCAAGGGTATTTTATTTTTAAAAAAAAAATCAACAACATAATCCCCAAATTAAATTCATAAGAATATAGAATATATATATAAATTTATACAAATATATTAAATTCTTAAAACCAGATGAACAAATAAATTTCAGATTCAATCATAATGCAATTTTTCTTGAAGAACAACTTTTTCACACAAAGATTTACAAAGTTTTGAATCTAGATTCAACATGTTTTCATGCAAATCCAACAAAGTTCAAATAATTTCTAAAAACAAACAAGAATTGTAAATTCTTTCAGAATGAAATTAATTTAACAAAAAGGAAAACCTGGTTTCCATAAGTGTGAGAAGATCCAAAAGGGTGCAATCCTTCTTCTTCAAATTTCAGTGTTTTCCAAGCCAATCCATAAGACCAAAATCATGTTCTTTATTCCTCCTGCATTTTTTCCATTTTTCATCCTCTCCCAATTTTTTATCCAAAAACCTAATAATAGCCAAAAATGAAAATATCTCCTCAACCCCAAAGTCAAACTTTTGAAAATATCTCTAAATATCTCAATTTCAATTTTGCATTTAAAATTTTCCAAAAAAAGAAATTTATATCATTTTCTTTGATTTTCAATCTTAATTTAAATTCAAAATATCTATAATTTCCAATATGCATAATCAACTTCATTTCAACAAAATTAATTTAATTAATTAATAAAATAAATCTAAACCAAGATTTAATTATTTTATTAATTACATTAAATTAATCAACAAATAACACTTTTCACAATATAACAAGATTAATTAAATCAACAATTTAACTACATAGGCCATTTATTTAACCTTTCTAATCTTGCAATTAAATAAAATCCACGCAGATTAGATAGTATTTAAATCCATAGAAGCAAACAAAAAACCTGACAACACACTCAAGACTAGGGTGATGGCTTGACACGAGAAACCTAGCTACTATCTCCCAATTGAATACCGTTGGCAATGGACACACTCAAACCTATGAAACCAGGTGGAGTCAGTTTCCTATACCTATCAACCTGAAAATCAAGTAAACCACAACATATAATATGAATAGCATAAAATACACACTGTGAAGAGGAAATATCGGGATCCCAGGGCACTTGCAAGCGAGTGATGCAATCTTGTCCCCTTCACCAATATAGTCTTACTGACTAACAAATCTAACATCATTAATTCAATTATTCACTATGCTAATCCAAAGCAAGACATAATGATAACATCAGGATAAAATACCAAGTACCAAGGTCAAGCACTAACAAAAAATAAGGCCTAACCAAACAGAACACTGTTCAATCAAAAGAGAAAAATGGAGGGGTCTTATATCCTCCCCCCCAGGGTCGAGCTTACTCCTGGAAGCTTGCAACTATCCCTAGTGCAAACTCCATACAATCACACCTAGCCAAGGGTTCCAAAACTGAAACACTCGAAGCCTCCACATAAACACAACAGCAACCCATGCCATATACAACTCAGCCACGACACTGTCAATCCATCCAAGACAACATGGTGAAGCAACCACCAACCAAGTCTCCAAAACATATATCCAAGGATTATCACACATAATACAAGTATGTACTAATACACATCACTCGGAAAGTGACACACCAATCCATGATAGAAGAATCCATGAACCAAGAATAACTAACCAACTCAAATGAAACCAACAAGACCACAATAATCTATCTCTTGCTGTATAAGGTGATTCAATATATATATATTTATATAAATATATATCTTTTAAATCTTATAATAAAATTTCCAGAATAAAAGAATATAAAATATTTTATTATTATTTATGAATATTTTATATTATAAAATATAATATTAAATATTTTATTTTTTATAAAAGAAACAAACTGGCAAAGTCAAACCACGTGCATAGAATCACGTGTCATTTAATGAGGGGAGGTAGCAGACACATTTGCATAGGTGGCGACCATGTTCATCCCACAGCCGAACCCAAACCTTGGGCCGATTGTGAATAACACAGTCGGCTCCCCCTAAATGGTGTCGGTTGTGTTACACACACCCGAGCCCGTAGGTAAGGTGTGATCGGCGGGAGGCGAGGGAAGTGGGGGGCTACGTGGAGGCTCTACCTCCACAACCGTCCCCTATATGGGGGTGGCGGTGGGGGCAGCGCCTCCCACAACTTCCCCCCAAACCCTCCGCCATTTTCATTTTTTTTTTAATTTTTTTTTCAAATAAAATTTCCATTCAAACCCCCTTGCAAATTTTGAAATCCGCAATTTCAACCAGGGGTATTTTATTTTATTTTATTTTAAAAAAAAAATTCAACAGCATAATCCCCCAATTAAATTCATAAGCCATTTATTTAACCTTTCTAATATTGCAATTAAATAAAATCCAGATAGATTAGACAGTATTTAAATCCAAAGAACCAGACAAAAAACCTGATAACACACTCAAGACTAGGGTGATGGATTGACATGAGAAACCTAGCTACTATCTCCCAATCGAATATCGTTGGCAATGGACATGCTCAAACCTGTGAAACCAGGTGGAGTCAGTGTCCTGTACCTGTCAACCTAAAAATCAAGTAAACCACAACATAAAATACACACCGTGAAGAGGAAATCTTGGGATTGTAGGGCGCTCGCAAGCGAGTGATGCAATCTTGTCCCCTTCACCAATACAGTCTTACTAACTGACGAATCTAACATCATTAATATGATCAAAAGTATAAACATCATTAATTCAATTATCCACTATGCTAATCCAAAGCAAGACATAATGATAACATCAAGATAAAATACCAAGTACCAAGGTCAAGCACTAATAGAAAATAAGGCCTAACCAAACAAAACACTGTTCAATCAAAAGAGAAAAATGGAGGGGTCTTACAAATATCCTCAATATGGAACAAAATTAAATTTTGATTATACATTTTGGGGGAATCTTCGGGCTATAGATGTTGACTATTTTCTTCATAATTCTAATAGTTTTAAATTCTAATTAGAGGTTTGAGTAAACTTGGTTTAAAGATGAACAAAAATAATAGTAAGAAGATCTCATTGTTGGGTTAATGCTAGTATATAAGAAAGGATATAATGAATTAGTAATAGAAGGCAATGTTTTTACAAAGGTTGAGGCCCCAATTGGGGTATGTGTTCTTATGAAAAAGGAGCATTGAATTGGTCATAATTTTTTTATAAGATCATGCATATATGCATTGCTATTGGGGAAAAATATTAGAAAATTTCAAGCAAATGCAATTGGTAGCTATAAAGCCAAATTTTACAAAATGGGTTTGTTTAGAACACTTTAGAAAATTTCAAGCAAATGGAATTAGTAGATGTAAATCCAAATTTGGTTGAAAAATGGGTTTTTTTAGAAGGCTTTAGAAACTTTCAATAAAATGCAATTGGGAGCTATAAATCCAAATTTTAAACAATGGGTATTGTTTTTAAAAGGTTTTAGAAACTTTCAAGCAAATGCAATTGGTAGTTGTAAATCCAAATTTTAAACAATGGGTATTGTTTTTAAAGGGTTTTAGAAACTTTCAAGAAAATGCAATTCATAGTTGTGAGTCAAAACGAGAGCTTGAAATAGGGTAATATATTCATTATAAACAATAATACTTTTTTCTCATAATGTGCCTTCAAGTTTTAAATAAAAATTTTGTTTGAAATTTTTGATTCATTCAATTTGTCTTCATTTTACATAGGAAAAATTTGGTCTCATGGAATCCATTGGGGTTTAGAAACTTGCATTTACAAATGCAATTTTAAATCACTGTGATTCAAGAAAAAAACATGCGAACCTGATAATGGACGTCCAAGTTGATGATATTTGAAGTTGAGATGGTGGCCTTGTTGGAATTTTTTGTCACTCCTCGTTGTTCATGTTCGCTATTGTTCAAGTTCGCCGAGCACGAGCTAACTATTTGTTGTTCATTTGAAAATTATTTCCTTTTAAAATTCCCTAATTCAAAGGGGTTCGACCAAACCCATTAAAATATGATTTTCCATTCACTATTAAGTGTGGTTCAACCAAACCTTTGGTTCGGCCGAACCATTTGATGGGTTTAGCCAAACATACAGGTTCAATTGAACCCCCTTTCCTATTGAAATTTTAAAAAAATGCATTTTCCTTCCTCTTCTCAATTGTAAACCACTATTGTGGTTCCACAGTGGTGTTTACATACTTGGTTCAAAGTTCGAGCTAAAGCTAAAAGAAAAAAGACTCCCTATGAGCTATGGTATGGAAGCATTCCTAATTACTTTAGAGTATTTGGAAGAAAATGCTATATCAAGAGAAGAAAAAAAGTTAGGAAATTTTGATGCAAGGTCTGATGAAGATATCTTCCTTGGATATTATACTACAAGAAAATCTTAATAATGTTACAACAAAAAGGTTAAGAAAGATAATTAAAAGTACAAATTTGTTAAGGTTGATAAAAATTTGCAGAATTCAATTGCAGTAGATGGATATGTGTCAAATGAACTTGATTGTAGAGAAGTAGAAGAAGAAAAGTTGATGAAAAAGAAGTGAAAAATGAAAGGAAGAAGCCCCAAAAAATACCCCTAAAAACCCTAAGTATGTGTAAAAGAATCATTATGAAGAACAAATAATTGGAGGCAAGAGGAAAGGAGTCTTGACAAGAAGAAAAGATGATAAAGTTGAAGTAAATATGTTCTTAATTTTTAAAGTTGAACTTAAAACAATGAGTGAGGCATGTGAAGATGAACATTAGATTAAGGAAATGGAAGAACTTATGCAAATTGAGAAAAATCATACTTAGGAATTGGTTCCTAGACTGGGGTGAGTGCATAGAAATGGGTAGCCAATTTTTGGCCACTTTCAAAAAACAAATCGAAAAATCATAATGCGAGTGCGTTATAACATGCTTGCATTATGGCTTGGTGGGTTGAGCCTGAGGCTTGGCCACAACAAGCCCATAACATGAGTGTTTTATAATGCGCTCACATTATGAAATGTTAAAAGAAAAAAAAAAAAGTGAAACTCATTCATTCTTCATTTTGACTGTGTTTTTTGTTCTACTCGCGGCCAAAACCCCCATTTTTTGTGCTTGCGTTCTAGGAGAAGGAATTGTGTAAAACTCTTCACCAATAGTTGCTATTTCTTTGCAATGATGGCACCACCACGACAAGGAGGTGTGAGAGTTAAGGATTGTCTTATTTTTGTTTTGAATATTTTAGTTTTAGGTTGAATTTGCTAGTTTTGGGTTGTATTTGATTTTTTATATTTTTTGAATTTTTAGAAGATGCAAATCAACCTGCAAAACCTCAGAATCCTCAACAAAAAGATAAACCAAATCCTCAAGAACAAAATCAACCACAACAACAACCTCCTCCACCAATCACTCAACCCTTTCCTAGCACTCAACAAAATTTAATGAGTGAAATTGAGAACAAAAAACAAATTGAGGATTTAATGAGTAGGTTGAGTGATCCAAATGGTTCAACCACAAAAAGAATGACCCTAGAAAGTTCATTGAAAGATATGTTAAAAAATATAGATTCAATTAGCAAACAAATAACTAGATGGCAAGATAGGAGGTAGGCGGCTAGGGCTTATTATGTGAATAAAATATCATATAAAGATGTAAAATATTTAAAAATTACAAAAGGTGATTTGTACTCATTATTCACTAACCCACGCAAAAATAAAAATCTTACCCTCAATGCAAAGAGGTTTCCTATTCATTGGTGCCACCACCAATAGATTAGGAACCATTTTTATGATAGGTTGTACATGATCTTTGATTACCCACCGTGCAACAATTGTGAAGTCCTACAATATTTCCTTAGGAAACTATACGTTGAGTTTGTATTGAACAGAATCCCAAATTATTTTGATATGAGCTAATTCTAGAGGATAGGTGGGGGTTCAGCTCAGGATAGACCCAGTGCACAACTGGGTCCTAAGGGGCAAGGGAAACGATCTCTCGCTAGGCTGCCTTGTGAGAAAAAATTTATGCCTTCCATCGCAAAGGAGAGTGTCGACGTAGAGACATTGCAGGTGATCAACACTTTGACCTAGAGTTTCATCCATCATACTAGCCCTATTCTACAATGCCATCTAGGGAACTCTTCGAGTGGTGACCTTCAAACCCATGTCTATCAATCTTGTGGGGTGACCTATTAATATGACCTCACCAACACTTAGGAGGTTCCTACATAGGATCTGTCTGCAGCTATGGCGATGGAGAGGGTAGCTAAAATTTTTCATGAGGCATATGGCATTGATGGTTAGGTAAACGTTAGCATGTTCATTGAATTTAATTTATTAAATTTTGATTTTGAAATACAAGATTAACTAATTTAGTTTTATGATTTTAATAAAATTGCAGGATCACAGTGTTGAGACTATCACTAAATACATAAGCCATCTACCTACTTATTTATGTAGTAAACCTATCGGTGGGGTATGTAACTATATACACCTAAAACTGGTCTAGATAATCTAATTAATTAAATATGATTTATTTGATTAATTAACCTTTAATTATTCTACTATTAAATAAATAGAAATATTTATTTGCATAGTTCACTTTTAATTCTTCGTATCTTTATTGTTTTATTTCTTCCTAATTAAATAAACAAATTTAATACTTTGTTTTACTTAATTATCATTATTTATTTTCTTTTTTTAAATACCACACTTCTTCCATATTTATTTAATAAACATAGACTTCAAAAATTTATTTTATTAAAATTAAATATCTTCTTTCCTAAATTTAATAAATCTAAATATTCAATTAAAATAATTCTACAGCTAATCATATTCACCTACCAAATTAGATATGAAATGTATAATTAATTCATCTCAACCTTCGCGATAAAATCTAAAGAAAAATTTGGAGACAAATTTGCAGGTCAACTCCTTCATCTTCTTCCATGAATTATTCCTATCATCTAGTCAAGTATTTTTGTGGCGAGGAACAATATCCATAATCAGCTCAAAATCCTTCATCCTTCACCATTGAATTCTTCATATTGAATCCAGACCTTTTCCTTGCTGCCCCTTCACAAATATGTTGTCGGGAATCTATAAATATAGCCCCTTTATATGGGAAAAGGATCCAAACATTGTGCAAAATTACTCTGCAAGAATACAGATTGGACAATTGATAAATTTAGCAATTATCAATAGAAATATCAATTAATCATAGCATCTTAATATAGAATTAGAGCATCATAGTTTTACTATAGCTTCATGTCAATTTATTTTACTATAGCCTCAATATCATTTAACCATCATCATATAGGATTAGATTCTTGCATTTTAGTAGCATCTCATTCTCTAGATTAGCATTTTAACAGTCACAATGCTTACAAAATTTGAGAGCCCTATGATTTAATAAATCTTTGGAGATAGAGAGAAATATGACACTTTCATTAGTTTTATTGTTTTAATTAGATTAATGTTTATTGATTCTCTTGATATAATGTCTTATTAAGAAGTGTTTAGTTATTTTACTTGATTACTTATTCCACACTTACAGTAACTAGTAAACAATTATAAATTTATTACATGTTAATAGCATTGTTTTACGAGTGGTATTTGAATATGTGATTTTGGATGTTGAATAGGCTAATATTGGAGGCTAATATGTTAGGGCACATATGACCACTATTGTGGCGCATCTAATAATTTTTGTAGAATTTTAAAAATATGAATTCTAATCACCATTTTTTGTGTTCTAGGTACGAAATACACTTGTCAAAGTGAGTTGTTGGAAAACATACGTCGGTCAAAGAAAAACTAACAAAAATTACTAATGATGTTTGCAGGGGTCTAATTTCACTAGTTTTTTTTCCTTTGATTAAAATAGTGCATTTGGATTAATTATAGAAATAGTTTGAACCCCATTTTTTCCATGTTTTGAAAGAAATAGGCCTATTCTCTCCCCTCAACTAGGTGATTAGAATGCTAGACTTGTTATTTACACTTTTATTAAATCCTTTAGAAGGCCTGTCATAGTGGGAAAAAGTACTCACCCTATGGGAATGACCTAAGTGGGAACAACCAAAGCCAGGTTTTCCAACCCACTATAATCAAAAGTGAATTTGGGGAAACCCATAATTCAATGGAAGTGTGCAAGATAACCTTCCCCAAAATATGTTTTCTAAAGATTGGGAGGTTTCCTGAGGGAGCTTATCAATTGTTACTCCAAATGGATACCCTATCTACGAACTTTAGTGTAGAATCCAACTATGTTAGTTTTTGAACACTTCTTATATCATGGTGCAAGGGAAGGGAAGAATCTTCCCCTAAGATTCTCACCATATAACTATCAAAGAACCTAGACAAAAGTGGAGGATTCAACTTTGGTTAAGACTCATGAAAGGGAAAAATAAGGGCACCCTCTAGGGGGTGACAAGGCTATGTGAGCTAACATAGTTGCAAGTTGTGGGTTGTGATACTCTAAGTGACCTACTTGAGATAGAAAAGTTCTTGAACTATTTGTTTTTGTGTCAAAACCTATGGAAATTGAAAGAATCAGACCAGCTCCTAGAACACTCACAACATGTTTATGCATAGAATCTGAAACAAACTATTTCACAATCTGGTATATTGTGTGAAGTTATTTTTGAAGGTATCATCCCAATAGATTATCAAAATCTAAGATTTGATATCAAAATACTTATCCATTATCTTTGATGGTTAGGAAATTTCACCCTAGACTTAATCATCTTAATGATAAAATCCAGAACAAACAGACAAAACTGTGGACATCCTGACAACTTCCATTTTAGTGCATTCACAGTCTTTTTTAGTGCATACACCATATATTTTAGGGCATGCACAGTCTGTATTAGCGCATTGACCACCTATTATAGCACACCCATAGACTGTTTTAGTGTGTACAACCACTGTTTCGATGCATCTATCATATCCTACAATGCATTTGCATAGTCTTTCATCATAATCTATCAATATATTAGTCTATCTTAGTGCATATACCCTATTTGATAGTGCATACACCATTTCTTATAGCGCATCTACAGTTTGTTTTAGCACTTTGATTACCTGTTACAGTGCATCCACAAAACAAGAAAATAGAGAACTATTTGAGACAAGTATTAGACTATTAGCATCAAAACTAGGATCTTTGTCAGAGAAAAAACATTTCCTCAGCCCAAACAATGTCTTAAACTTGGGAAGATAGGACTTACAAGTCAAAATTTATCAAATTAAACCAAGATCTTGCAACCTTCAGGTGTCTAAACTATCACACAAATTCTGGATTATTACGTCAAGTTTCTTTATCAAGATTTTTTCATCCCACAACCAAGAAACAAAACAAAATAATCAATTTTTTTAGCTTAGTTCATCAATAGAATTTATCATTCTATTTGACTTAAGTTAATACCTTGACACTCATCCAAACAAAAAGATAAAAGTTTAGTGAGAAGAACAAATACTTGTATGCCAATTTTGATGAGGTTACAAAGATAGAAACTTAGAGAAAAGGAAATTGAAATATAAAACACCATGGCCGAAGAAAATCTTTGGAGGAGACTCCACCAAATTGACACAATGAAATAACCAAAGAAGACATCCAAATAGCACAAGAAGATCCAAATTTCCATAAATTTATGGAGAAAGTCTTAGAACAAGATATGGAAAAATACCTTTTGATGTTGGCCAAACTAGGTGCAAAACTTTCACAAGACCTTGATATAAATCAATTAAAAAAGACACCTAGAGCAACTGAAACTAAACCTCAAAACACAGAGAACATAGATCAAGTAGCCACCCTAATACATCAACTGAAAAACTTGCAACAACTTCAAGATATGCAAAAGGGAAACACTAAAAGGCACCCATTATAGGACATTTTTCCTTATCCTTTTGATCCAAGTGTAGACATGATACCATTTCCTAGACATTGTGAATTCACGAAATACGACAAGTACAACGGTAAAACAGATCCAATTGACCATGTGAGGTAATTTAGAACCATGATTTTAGAATTTTTATAAGAAGATACCTATCTAGTGAGTTTATTTCCAAGGAGCTTAGGAGGTCAATGTATGGAATGGTTCTCTAAACTACAACCAGGGATTCAAACTTTTGAAGAACTAGTCAACAGGTTTATCTCACAATTTTCCTTTAATATTCAACATGAGGTAATAATAAAATACCTTTACAACATGAACCAAAATAAAGGTGAAGCATTCCTCTCATTTCTACAACAATGGTGAAGGTTGTTTTCTAGATATCCTCATTCTATACCTAAAGAAGAAAAGATGGAATTATTCATCGACAACCTAACTAAAGACATGAGATATAGACTTGAACTACAATGTCCACCCACATTTGAGAAAGTAATTGAAAATGGGCTCAAGATTGAAGAATATTTTCTAAAAAGAGGGGTGATAAAACATTTGAATGAAGGGTCAAACAATACAAATTCCTCAAATCACTATGGCAACAATGATAAACCAAAGTTTTGGAAAAAGAATAGAAATACTGGAAACAATGATGAAAAAAATGACACACAAAATGTGAAACCAATATTTAATTTGATGAAATCTACACCAAAGACCAATTAAAATAATGACCAAAACATCAACCAAATTTTCAATCAAAACAACAATCTAAGCAATGGAGAACCAAAACCGCAATCATATCAAAGATCATCAAACTTATGAAGATTCACACCGTTGGGACAGACACTAGAATCAAAAATGAGAGAACTTATTGCAAATGGACTTATCACCTTACCTCAAGCAATAAATTAGGAACCAAAAGTGAAACCATCTTGGTAGAATGACGTAGACTATTCTAACTTTCACAAAAAACAAAGGATACAAGACAAATGATTGTACAATACAGTTAAAACATCTAGTCCAAGATTTCATTGATAGTAAAAATTTATTCGTAGAAGGACATCAAAGCAACAATGATCATATTGCATTTAAGGATCCTTTATGAAATTATGAAAAGGTAGAATCTTCTTCTACAAACGATAAAGGTAAAAATGTAAACTATGTTTATGATGGCACAATATTTTGTATTTTTGTGGTTGAGAATGATGCTATCACTGACAATCAAATTGATAACATTGGAATCAATGAAATTATACCATTAGATCTGATCCCAAACATAGACACTTCGAACAATCAGATAATTGTCATAAAAATTAGGGAAAAGCAAGACTACCAACTAGTCAATGTAACTAGAAGGGGGAAATCCAAGGTAATATTGAAAGAAGTTGCATCTAAAACCACTAATCCCCCCTCAAGTCAATACAACATTGTCGATTAACTACAGAAAATAACAACATACATATCAATATTAGAACTCCTTAAATTATCACCATCTCATAAGGAGGTTTTAGAACAAGCTCTTGTGACCACCACAATACCCAATAATCTAGATGTCTGTCAATTTCAAGCTATGGTGGGAAATTTAACCACACCTAATAATCTATCATTCTTCGAATAGGATGATGTATCACTTAATCATCCACACAATGCAGCACTACATATCAAAGTGTTAATCCATAAACACCATGTTAAACATGTCCTAATAGATTGTGGATCTGGTTTAAACATTTTCACTTTAAAATTGATCCATCCACTAGGTTATTTTGAGGATGCTATCAATAAAAGAAGGAAAATAAAAATAAAAGCCTATGATGAAGAAGAGAGATCCTCCAAGGTATTGATCATGTCGCCTATTCAAGTAGGACCAATTGTGAAGAATATAGTTTTCCAAGTGCTAGAGAAAGAGATAATCTATAATATACTCTTGGGACGTCCATGGATTCATGAAATGAAAGTGATGCCTTCAACTTATCATTAGTGTTTAAAATTTACAGAAAATGGACAAGAAGTGACTATATCAGCTAACTACAACAATCCCCAATATTGCAACACACTTAAAATATCTCAAGACACTTTTGTGCCCCATAATAGAAAAGTAAGAACTTCTACTCCATCAAATGGTGAAAAGAAACTAAACGATGTATCTAAATGGGTTGAGAAAAAGGGCCAATCAAAAGATACAATTTTTGTTGATTCCACTTTATTAGAAAATGAGGGTCACCTGAATACTCTATCACAGCAATTTCAAGAAAAGGTACAATTAACCGATAAAGTCATGGGAGAATATTCCATTGGGCAATCAATATGTCTTTCACAATTGCTGCCATCTCCAAAATCATACAGGAAACCATAAAAGAAAAAACACCAATCATCACAACCTACAACAATTTTGGATGAAATATTTGGAAAATTAGGTACTCTAGAAGACGAATCAGAAGACAAGGCCATCCTCAATTGGTTATACAAAGAGGAAGAGGCGTCAACATCAACAAATGTCATCATAAAGATAGATCAGTATGGAAAGGGAAAATCTATCTTAGAGAAAATGGGGTATGAAGGAAAAGGTCATATTGGAAAAATAAAGGAAGGAATCATATAACCCATTTAACCTCTCACACTTCAGCTAAAGGATAAAACAGGACTTGGTTATACAGAGGAATAAAAACAAGAAATGACTCACAAAGTTGATGAAAGAATCCTTCAAATGAGAGATATTTCTGAAGTGGATTCCAATGAGTATGAGTGGGACCTTTTATCTGATGTATCATGCATAGACATAGAAATTGAAATAATAAAAGATTATGCACCCACACATGAGGAGGGATAAATCTTAGGAACTAGACAACTTGTATCTGAATCACAAAATATCGATGACTCAAGTGAGGATGGAAAGACATCGAGTGTGCTAGAAGAATTGGAGGAAATAATATAATATACCTCAACATCACTATTGAAAACCCTAAAAACATAACTATTGGAACCCTCACTGTCCTTGACCTTAGTCAATCTGATGACTTTGACCATTAGTACATCTTGAACTTATCGACTGGGAACCAACTAAACCTATCAATGTACCCATCTTTGTGAATGATGTCGCTATCATTAATTTTATTTGTTCAGATAGCGCTAACACAAGTTCTAATAATATATCTCATAATGACATGTTCAATTAGGAGGGTTTCAAATCTTCTAGTTTCAAAATTGAAAATAGTAATAATGGATCTAAGTGTGAAAACCATTTAATGGCAGTATTAGATCTTGAAAAGGTAAAAATAAAGGACACATCTGACAGTGGAAAACTCTTTAAGGCACCAAAATATGGGGGATTTAACACCCTTCTAGAGAATTATCATGAAAGATAATCAGTACTGGTGGAGCCTGCATAGTCTATAAATATTGGCACAATAGAAAAAGTAAAGACTTTACATCTAACAGCATCTATGATAGAACAATAAAATCCAGAATTTGTCAAGTTCTCTGAGGAAAAAAGAATTAACTTTTCTTGGTCATACTCTGATATGTCAGGTTTAGATCCAAATCTCCTAATGCATCATTTATCTCCACCATCTGGGATAAAACTTGTAAAACAAAAACTAAAGAAAATGCATCCACATATCAGCTTGATGTTAAAGGTTGAGTCAAAAATTTTGTTAGATGTAGGATTCATCAGGTGTATCAATTATGGTGAGTGGATATCTAATATTGTCCCTGTATCTAAACCACTCAATAGTATAAAAATATTTACTAACTTCAGAGATCTCAATAAGGCATGTCCAAAGGATGATTTTCCTTTACCAAATATTGGCATCATTGTGGACTTAACAGTAGGACATGCCATGTTATCAATAATGGATGGTTTCTCGGGTTACAATCAAATCAATATAGCACCAAATGATCAGGAGAAAACATCATTCACTTTTCCATGGGGAACTTGTTGCTCGAACGTCATGCCCTTTTGGTTGAAAAATGCAGGGGCCACATATCAACGAGAAATGACCACCATCTTCCATGACATGATGCATACTTTTATGGAGGATTACATGGATGATATCTTAGTAAAGTCGTATACCAAAGAAGTGAATCTAGAGATCCTAGATAAGATATTTACCAGATTAGAGAAGTTAAAGGTCCGATTAAATCCTAAGAAATATGTCTTTGGTGTTACATCAGCTAAAGTCCTAGGAAACATAGTTTCAAAGAAGGGTGTTGAAGTGGATCCCACCAAGGTCAAGGCTATAATGGAAATGTCACGACCAAATAATATCAGCCAAATAAGGTCTCTATAAGGAAGGCTACAATCAATCAAGAGATTTATCTCCCAATTAGCAAACAAAATTCATCCATTCAATCACTTGCTACATACTTGAATGTCTTGTTCATATGGGATCAAGGGTTTGAAACAAATTTTAATCAAATTAAACAATATCTGATGTCGCCACCCATACTCATGCCACCTATAGAAGAGAGACCATTGTTACTATACATTGCAACAGCAAACATTTCTTTAGGAGCACTATGAGCAGAGGAAGATCCTGAGGGAAAGGAAAAAGTTGTTTACTATATCAACAGGACTTTGAATGGCTATGAAATAAATTACACCTTCATCGAGAAAGATTTTTTGGTGGTGGTATTCGCTACCCAATAGTTATGGCATTACATTTTGACTCACACAGTCAGGCTCATAGCAAAGATTGATCCATTAAAATATCTACTCAGCAAGGTTACTTTAATAGTGAGACTAGCTAAGTGGGTCATGATGTTAAGTGAGTTTGATATCCAGTATGTGGATAGGAGAGCCATCAAAGTTCAAGTGATTTCTAATCAGTTAGCCGAAGCTCCATTAACTGATGATTTTTTATGAAAATTGAGTTTCCTAATGCAAACATTCTTATTGTGACAACACAATAATGGAAGCTTTATTTTGATGGGTCATACACACAACTGGGGTCTAGTGGGGGAATCTTGTTTGTTACACATCAAGGACACACCATCCCAAGATCCTATAGACTCGTGTGCCATGTAAAAATAATGTAGTTGAGTATGAGGCACTAATCAGTGACATCAAGGTAGAAATTGAATGGAAAATCACAGAGCTACAAGTATATGGAGATTGAAAACTAGTCATTTATCAAGTAAATTGTGAATATTAGACGAAAGATGAGAATTTTATGCCATATAAGAATTTTATTGATGATCTCAAAACTTAATTTGTGGATATCAAGTTTGAACAAATTCCAAGGGTAGAAAACAAAGTTTCAAATGTTATGGCGACAATTGCTTCTCTCTTACAGTTGACAAAAAAACATGATCATTTTGAGTTTATGGTAGAACAAGTGTCTAATATTGCCTATGATAATATGGAATCTCAAACCATATGCCATTTATATGACATTGAATCCTCAATATATGGAAAGACCTATGCTTACCTAAAATACAATATCCTTCCTCTCGATCTATCCATAAACTAGAAATGCAACTTCATCCACCAAAATGCTCAACATACCTTAATTGCAAATATAATTTATCATTGAGGTCTAGATGGTACTCTTCTTTGGTGTCTAGAACATAATGAATCTAAGAAAACCTTACATGAGGTCCATGAAGGTATTTGTAGAACTCATTCAAGCAGACTAAGTCTAGCCAAGAAACTCCTTTGTTTGGGGTATTATTGGTCGAACATGGAGAAGGGTCTTATTAGTTTGTTAAGAAGTGTCAGAAGTGCCAGATACATGGTAACCTAATCCATGTACCAACACAAGAATTGCAACCATTTATTTCAACATGGCCTTTTTGTCAGTGGGGACTGGACCTGGTAGGAAATATTAATTTGTCTTCATCCAATGGACACAAGTTCATAATCACAATAATGGAATACTTTGCAAAGTGGATAGAGGTGGTTCCTTTAACAACAATCACTGTGAACCATATTTCTTCATTCATACTAAATTACCTCATTTTTCAGTATGTCATACCTCAATCCATAGTCACAGACAATGGTAGGCCTTTTCAAAATTAGGATTTCTAAGAACTATGTGAAAGGTTGCACATCCAACATCATTTTTGAACAATGTACTATCCTCAGGGAAATGGCCAAGCAGATACCTCTAACAAAACAATTCTAAAAATTCTAAGGAAAACAATCAATGATGTTGGACATGATTGGCACAGTCAACTAAACCTAGCTTTGTGGGCATATAGAACTAGCATCAAAACACCTACAGGAGCTACACCATATACCTTGGTATATGGATTAGATTCCATCCTACCCATTGAGGTTGAAATTCCATCACTTTGTGTGTCACTGAAGGGTATAAGTCCATATGAGAATTATAGGGTGTTTAGACTGCAAGAACTAGAATTGTTGGATGAACAGCGTCAACAAGTTGTCAATCATTTAAAGGCATACCAACAAATAATTTATAGAAGCTACAATCATAGGGTAAAGCCTAGAGTTTTTCAGGTTGGTGACTTGGTTCTAAAGGAAAATCCTAGAAATCAACAGGACACATAAAAGAAAGGGAAATTTGAACCTATCTGGAAAGGTCATTTTTTTGTCATATCAGTCTATGGATCTGGAGCATATCAACTGTCAACACCTGAAGGGGATATCTTTGATGAACCTATCAATAGTATCCATCTCATAAAGTTCTACACCTGAATCACCTAGTGCATGGTTCAAGTCCTAGAAAATAGTTGCCTTGATGAAAACCTGGCAAATAGACGTCTTGGTGATAGAAAAATGCAAAGTAAAAATTTTAAAAAATCAAAATCATAATGTTTGAAAAAAGTGCAATAGAAACATGTAGCAAAAACATGGAAACATTCACTACTTGTGATTTAAACTAGCAGTTCCATCTATTATAAAAATATCATGGTCATTCAGTTTCACCATCATTTCCATTTAATATCATATCATTGTAAACATGGTCGTGTCTCACCCTAGCTTGGGGTGAAATCGTAAACTCACTGGGGGCAATAAAAATGAGCTTAAAAAAATAGGAAACAACAGTATGAAAAATGCAACAAACACAATGATCATAGTGGAACGCAACATTGAACATACATTGAACATAAAAACCTTTTAAGAAATCAACCATCCATATCAAACATTTGAAATCAAAATCAAATTGAGACAAACTTTAGGGGGTGATATTTCTTTCAAATTATGATTTTATCATTATATGCTGGAATGTTCAACATGTTGTAATTTGATAATTTTTATCATTTGTTTGGAGAAACTCGATAATGTATTGAACTAGAGAAGCTAGGAGGGAGAAGGGTATTTTATTTGTCTATTGTTTGTGAATTGATCATTTATTGTGTGAATTTTTGTGAGACATGCTCTACAAAGTATCATTGATGACATTGTGAATTTACATGTAGTATAATGATTCAATTCTTGTCTATTTACGAAGGAAATTCTTAGGTCATCTTGGTTTAATTATACCTAGATTCTTTTGTTCAATTGCAATATCAAAAATCATGAAAGTAGTACTCAGGTCATCATGGTCTAACTCATACCATTGATGCTTGTACTCACTTTCAACATTTTAAAGGCTCAATGATGATAAAAAAATCATGATAAATACTATTAAGGTGAAAAAATTTGCATATGTACTTTTGCATGATTACATTAGGTTGCATCCATGATAGTTTTGTATTGTAGAGTATTTTTTTCCAAATATGGATAACCAATTCATAAACGATGTTAACTCTCCTTATTAATAGATTGAGTATACTTGACATTAACAAAAACATCATCATTATGATATAGATGCATAATCATTTCCATTGCATATATTAGAGAACATTATTATAAAATTTCATTATTCATACATCCCATTGTATATTTTTCATTATATCATATTGTTCAAATCATCACATCATTAAAATTGCATGAGAAAAACTATCAAAAACAAATCTCTATGTATCTGTATATTCATTCATCCATTTTCATATCATATATCTGCATTATTTATTTATCATTAAAACATCACATTCATAATCATACATATGGATACATTATCACCTAATTTAGATATACAAATCATCATACATCTATCAATCCATGTAAATAAATACATACATCACTCATCCATACATCATCATTATTGACATAATCACTATTGTTAAACATCATAGATAAAGCATCATAAATCATAGCATATCACATGATTATTAAATGCACCCATAACATATCATATAGATCATCACATAGCATATAAAAAGGATAAATTGAAATGCATCCATCATATAATCAAATAGAACACATATATATCAATCAATCCACCACATATCATATAGATCTCAAAATCATAAATGTCAAGTATACAATGATGTCTAAAACATAAAGGAGACACAAGATCAAAAATGGTTTTGAATCAAAAACCGAAGTATACATCATGTCTCACATATTGTGGAAATCGCATCAAAGAGCTATGTGGTGCTACCTCCAGATGGTGTAGGCATATTTGGACGAGTCCCTCTACCACTAGACATACTAGGGTCTCTCAAATCAAACTGTGGAGGCTAAGGCACAATTTTTCTAATAGTCCTGGAAGTGGTCCTGCCTGATCGAGACTATGTGCAACAAATTTTCTACTAAGAGAGGACAACATCATGGTATCAACTTCTATAAAACTCTACCTCTCTGCCCACACAGAGAACCTCTCACATGTAATCACCCACGGTGGTACCATCTACTAATCTTTGTAGTCTCTCGGTGATAATTTTCACATGCTCTGCAACCTATCTAGATGCATCTCACTTTGTTGTCAAAGTTGAAATATGTGTCTGTGTAGCTACCAAATGTCCTTGTACATGTGAGAGAGACTGTGCATGAGCCGGGCCTATGTCTGCATCTACATCTATGTCTATGCCAGCAAACCCTGAGAATGTACCAACTTCCCCTATATATTCTACACCAGCACCTATAGATTCACAATCTAAATCTGTTGATGTTGTGATGGTACCTCTATATGCACATGCTTCTCAGAAGGTACTACCGTTGATTTCCTCTTATGAGGCACCATAAACTCTCACACATCTACACTTCCACCTTACTCACCACTACTATCATCATCTCCACTATCATCATCATCACCACCACCTCCATCATCACCACCTATTTCATCATCACCACCATCATCATCCCCCTCCTTATCATCACTATTATCCTCCTCTAAAGGTAAGGGCATTGGCTCATTTGGAACAGTAATCCGTGGAAAAGGATGGAGAACCAGATACTCTACATAATATGTTGTGGTAGGTGCCTCAATAATATTAGGACATATATCCCAAACTAAAGGTTGTAGAGCCTAATACTCTTGAACTGCAACATCATATGAGAGATAGGGTCCCCAATCTGTAGAATCTATCTGAAAATTATCATAATGTGCAACACCCTGGGGCATGACCTAAACAATACCATATTGTCTTAACACCCTCCTAAATAGAAATATCTCTAACACCCAATGATTCTGACCAATCAAAAGCAACGATTGAGAGAGATAAGTAATTTTAATAACATCATCATCCCACTACTCACAATCTAGATAAGGCCACCATGTGACAACCTTGACATCATCCAATACTCTCCTCCAATGTTCTAGCTTACCTAGTCTAGGTTGAGTAAGGTGACCTAAATAAATATGTACATAAGGCCTCATGGCTAGTCACTATCTCACTATCAATGGATGTGTAATAACTATATGTTCCCATCCCCACACCTGTAATAAAGTAACCCTGGCAAAAAAACTATGACCTCGGAGGTAGATAGCTGAATGCAAGTCATGATAAAGATGGGAAAGCATACACATGCCCCACACATATCTGGTACCATGCCCAATCATACTCTCTAATGCACGACCCCAACCAACAAAAAGTCCCTTTGGCTTATGATTAAGACAAAGTAATCCTCCAATGAAACCAACAAGTATCGAAGGCAAGGTGGCATAGGCATCCACCATCTCATGCCATGGAATCTTGTATCCACATATATGATCATCCTGAAATAGTCTGCAGAGAGCATCAGTCCCACCTTTCTCTATAGAATCATATAGCATAAGGTCACTGACAATAGCAATCCTTAGAATCTACCATACATCATCAGGAGTGATAGTCATCTCGCTAGTCAGAAGGTGGAATGTATTATGCTCGCTATGCCACCTCTCTATTAGGGCTGTCAGGAGACCTCGATTACTCCTAATATGGGGCATAGATAAAAGAGAAACCAAACCACAACATGTAATCACTGTGGTCTTAGGTTGCACTAGCTATGAAATCAGATCAAAGTTCCTAGGAAATTGCTCACAAATATGAAGGTTCGTCAATACTTCCTATCATCACAAAATGTGGAAAGTCAGAAATCTATGTCAATTCATCAAACATCAATCAACCTATCAAATCTAAATAGCTCTGATGAGGCTTTGATCAAATCTCATGAGCAACCAACAATCAACCTTTCCTATCATGAGGTCAATCATCGATCTTCTAAATTGTACCTTGCCTATCATGAGGTATATTAATCAAACTATAGTTATTCCTTGCCTATCATGAGGTTAATTATTTCCAATAAATTATCAAACCTCATCTATCATGAGGTTAAACATCATCTACTCTATTGAGACGATCAATCATATCAAACCAACGACTGACACGATAAAAAATTGATAAAATCAAGGATAAAATTGACAAAATACATCATTCTAACTTGGATGCGCTAAAATAGTGTTTTGAAGTGCTAAAACATTCAATGCACCATTAAAACAACTCAACGCACCAAAACATACGGTTAAAGTGCTAAAATATTCAATGTGCTTTTTCATCTGACCTACGTGCCAAAATAGGAGGCCAATCTGCCATATCAACCTATGCGCCATTTTATCCTACCAATGCGCTATAGAATTTTCCCTAGGAATTGAACCATTCTATGCGCTACTTTAGCCTATAGACGTGCTAAATTATCTCATCCAAATGCTAAACCTAACTATGCGCTAATTTAACCTATCGACATGCTAAAACAACTAACTGGTGAGCTAAAACATTTGATGTGCTAAAACATCAAGTCTAAGCGCTACTACGGACTTCTAATGTGCCAAAAGAATTTAAAAATTTTAAAACTGAATTACCAGCATGAAATTCAAAATGCACGAAAAAGAAAGGAGGTTCATGGGTACGTACCGGAGGTCCATAGGTAGTTGGGTCATTATGTCGATGTACGCACTCAAAATGGTGAGTGTGGTAGGGAATTGACATTTTTCTACAAAAACTCAAAATCACTCGCTCTCTCAAGTTTCAAAACTTCAATTGCAAAAATGAATTCAAATTAACCCCTTTTTAGCTTTTTAAAGAGTGATTTAAAGGGATTTAAGTTGGATTTATTTATTTTATTTAATGGAAGATTAATTCAACTTCATCATAGGGGCATTTTCACTAATATATCGAGAGATAAATTATTTCATCATCAAACCTTTATCAAATCATTAATTTATCTCCCAAGAGGGCATATATCCATCATCACACCAAAATCAACATTTAGGGCATAACTGAAAAAAAATTTGTCGATACTAGCAGCAACAACAAAATTTTTTTTGAAGAAATGTGTAAACACATCACTTCAAAGAGGGGAAAAATGTATACACCTAAAAATGGTCTGGATAATCTAACTAATTAAATACAATTTATTTGATTAATTAACCTTTAATTCTTCTACTATTAAATAAATAGCAATATTTATTTACATAGATCACTTTTAATTCTTCATATCTTTATTGTTTTTGATGAGGGTGCAACCCGAGACACAGAAAATCACACAGAAAGCCTAACAAATCTTATTATTTTCAAAGTATGAAATTCTTACATGCAGAGGATCTCCAATCCTCGAGTTTTACAATACATGCAAATTACAGAAAAGAAATTACAAAAATTCCCCTATTCACAACATGCGATCTTCTTTCCCAAAAACTACCCACAAAAATCAGAAACTACCCCATAAATAGCCCCATTCTCCGTTTGGAGCCAAAAACAACATTCTAATTATGCACAAACTTTCGGAAGCCCTAACTCAAGATCTAACTGTTGGATCTTCAATGATAATACCTTTTTGGAAAGGTCTTGCAAAAATGAAGTGCCAAAGAATGGGGCCTAAAGGCTAACCACTTTTGTTTTTCACCAATTTTCGGGCCCATCTGAAGCCTTTAAGTCCCTCAAAATTAGCTCTGAAGATTTTGTAGGGCAAAAAGCAGAAACTGAAACTTGAATAACTTTTGAACTGAGAATGATCTTTGTCTGATTCTTTCACCAAAGTGTTTATTATTCTGTCCTGAAGCTTCCCTTAAATTTATGTCTCCTCATGCCTTCAAAATCATACCTGCTAAAAATAACAGTCGAGCAGAAAAACCAGAAAAGCAGTTCTAAAAGTTGGGAATTCTTCATCGACGTAAAGGGTATCCAGAAATGCAAAAACATCTACAAAAAAAAATCTAAATGAAAGTAAATATATTTTTGGGTGATGTAGGATTACCCTTACACCACTGGATGCTCCTGCATCAGTTTTATATCTTCATAATTAAATAAAAAAATGCAATACTTTGTTTTATTTAATTATCATTATTTCTTTTCTTCTATTAAATACCACACTTCTTCTATATTTATTCAATAAACATAAACTTTGAAAGTTTGTTTTATTAAAATTAAATATCTTCTTTCCTAAATTGAATAAATCTAAATATTCAATTAAAATAATTCTACAACTAATCATATTCACCTACCAAATTAGATATTCAAAATGTCTAATTAATTCATCTCAACCTTCACGAGCAAATTTGAAGACAAACTTGGAGATAAATTTGTAGGCCAAATCCTTCATCTTCTTCCATGAATTCTTCCTATCATCTGGTCAAGTGTTTTTGTGGGGAGGAACAATCTCCATAATCAGCTCAAAATCCTTCATCCTTCACCGTTGAATTCTTCATATTGAATCCATACATTTTCCTTGCTGCCCCTTCACAAATATGTTGTTGGGAATCTATAAATACAACCCCTTTCTACAGGAAAAGGATCTGAACATTGTGCAAACTTACTCTACAGGAATAGAGATTGGACGATTGAGCAATTTAGGAATTATCAATAGCAATAACAATTAATCATAGCATCTTAATATAGAATCATAGCATCATAGTTTTACTATAGCTTCATGTCAATTTAGTTTATTGTAGCCTCAATATCATTTAACTATCATCATATAGGATTAGATTCTTGCATTTTAGTAGCATCTCATTCTCTAGATTGGCATTTTAATAGTCACAATGCTTACAAAATCTGAGAACCTTGTGATTTAATAAATCTTTGGAGATAGAGAGCAATATGACGCTTTCATGAGTTTTATTTTTTTAATCAGATTAATTTTTATTGATTCTCTTGATATAATGTCTTATTAAGAATTGTTTAGTTATTTTACTTGATTACTTATTCCACACTTATAGTAACTAGTAAATAATTATAAATTTATTACATGTTAATAGCATTGTTTTACGAATGGTATTTTAATAAGTGATTTTGGATGTTGAACAGGATAATATTGGAGGTTTTGAGGGAGCACCTCTGAGTGCCAATAGATTTACTCAAATCTACATGGAGGTAATAGAATAAATAGTTAAACTAATGAATTTTACTTAATAGATTTGTGTAGTTTATATGCACATCATTGATTACGTTGAATAATTTGTTGTTTTATTTCTAGATGTTGTAAGAGGAAACACATTTGAATGTGATGAGGGAAATGGAGATCGGTGTTTCATCTTAAATACAATCCTCAAAGGCTCTGATAGGGGAGGTATGAGGAAAATTAGTAAATTTCAATTTACATTCATTTTTATAGATGTTAGTTAGTGAAAAAAACAACCATTATTGATTCGTAGTTTAATTTCTATTTGGATGGTTTATACAAGGCTTGAGCATGCCTGAGCATGGGTATGTGAATATTTCCCTCATGAAGAGAGATCATGAGATGGTGATAAGTGATTATTTTTTCAAATATATCTTTTTTATAATGTAATTTCTATATATTTGTGTCTTTAATTCTTATTGTAATAGTTAAAAATTCACCATGAACTAAACACTAGGAGGAGAAGCAAGAGCACTCCTCGAGCGTAGCACAAACAAGTGACAGACCTATCGCCATCCGACTAAAAATCAAAGGGAAAGAATTTATTTACAGAGCATGGAGAGCAATGACTTTTGATTCTAGAGCCCTTTATTGTATGCCTACATGGCATTTTTGTACATATTTTGTATTGGACATATTTGACATTGTATGCCTATATGGATATTTTGTACATATATTTCATACTTATATCGACATATATTGATGTATGCCTACATGGCTATTTGGTTAATACAAATATTTTTTATCGATGGTGTCCATATTTGCATTCTAAATTGATGGTTCAATAAATATGAGTTACATATATTCAATTGTATACTTTACAACTTACGTGAATACTTTGTGACTTACATGTATTCCAATGTATACTTTGTGACATACACGTTTTCATGCGTATACCTTGTATTCATGCATATACTTTGTATTAATTTGTGTATACTATGTATTCATGTTTATACTTCAAGGCTTACGTGTTTTTGAGTACTTGTGCTTCCCTTATTCACATGTACATGATTTACTTATTCAAGTGTATACTTATTAATTGGTTATCCCTAGCATTGATCATTGTTGGACTTCATGGTTTGTCTTGAGTATTAATTGATTGATGTTAAACAAATTTATCTAAAAGAAGAAACATATTTTCAATTGGTATTCCATGAAATAATTCATAAAAATATTCCAATATTTTCTTGATGTGTCACCATATAAACATGTCGAAAGATTTAAATGTCAAATTTTTGCAATATGATTTCTTGTATATGAAATGGACTCAGGAGAAAGAAAGTTTTAATTTATAATACAACTAACAAATGGACTCAACGTTCTCCTAGACCCCCGATTAGGTCTATTTAACAAATAAACACACTCTCAATCACTCTTCCACTTTCAAAACACCATTGGGCAGAATTTACCAGTCTGTAAATCCACAAAATCCATAATTTTTAGGGCATGATTGGCCCCCTAACCCCACTATCCTCTAAACCCTCACTTTTTCTCAAATTTCACTAGGGTTTATTGAAAACCCCATATCCAGATGTCATATAACCTCAAAAACTCTTCCAACACTCTTCATTCTACCTACACAAACTTAATTGACTACCAAATTATGTTGCCCCTTGACTTTACCCACGTTTACTCCCTCAAACCTCTATTTTCCGTTCGAAACCCCTTTATTCCCAATTAGGGAATCATGCCATAACATAATTTTGACCTCCCTTGTCCTTGCAGACCATTTGAACACATCAAACTCCACAACCTCACCCTATTTCCAACCTATTCTAACTTATTCTCAAGTAATTTCTTCATTTCACCTCATCTAGCCTTGCTTTTAAGACCTAAATTCTGAATTTTGAATAGGGGCAGCATTAGTAATCTCTTTCAATTCCTTTACCAATGCTATTTTCTTATTTGTACTTACATAATTGACTCAAATGACACCACACTAACTCAAAACTAAAAGCAAGATTATAGAATGGGCTATCATGGCCTTATTTGACATTATAATGACTAAAACCACTAAACTAGACCTTCTTCATAAAATGGAGGAACAAGGTGCTCTGCACCAATGATCATACACTTTTTGTGTGGAATACTTGGAATTCTCAATCATTGTGTGTATTTTTCTCTTTTCCATTTTTTGCATGCCATCATAAGGGATAAAGCCAGTTTAATGCAGCTCAAATCAATTTCATGTATTTTGGTGTGAAAGAGGATCATAACTAGCATAAACCTACCTATCAAGACGTGTTGGAGTAGTTAGTTTGGTCACACGAATTGCAAAAAAAAATTTGCACCACTTCCAAGTATACATTGCTTCCATTTGACACTTTTTCCATCAAGTGAAAATTGGACACCACAGAAAAATAACTCTAAGATAACAAAAACTAAGAGAGGTTATTGTAGAGGGGCCCAATATGATCTTGTAGGCTTAGATGGAGATTTTGTAAGCATCACGATTTTTTAGTAATATCCCGTCAAATTTTGCTTCCCTTTTGCACTTTGGACCCTCAAGAGATCGATCCGGTTGAACGTAGCTCGAAGCAATTCAACATGTTTGGGTGTAAAAGAGGACCATGCCTAGCGTAAGAATACATATTTGGATGTGTTGGAATAGTTTTTTTTGTCACATGAGTTGTAGAACAAAATTTGTACCACTTTGCAACTTTGCACTGCTTGCATTTGACATTTTTTCCATGAAGTGAAAATCTATCGCCACGGGAAAACCACTCTGATATAGCCAAAACCAAGAGATTTTTTTGTAAAGGGGCCCAACACAATATTTTAGGATCAAATGAGAAGTTTCTAAGCATCACGGTATCTGATTAATAGCATGTTGAAATTTGCAGCCATTTTGCACTTTGGACCCTTAAGGGATAGATCTAGTGGAAAGTAGTTCAAAGTGACACCACTTATTTAGGTGTGAAAGAGTACCATGCCTAGTGTAAAATTACCTATTTGGATGCATTGGAACAATCTTCTTGGTCACATGAGTTGCAGAATTAAAGTTGCACCACTTTGCAACTTTGCACTGCTTGCATTGGACACTTTTTCCATCAAGTCAAAATTCGCTGCCACAAGAAAACCACTTTGAGATAGCCAAAACCAAGAGAGGTTTTTGTAGAGGGACCCAAAAAAATCTTGTAGGATCAAAAGAGAAGTTTCTAAGCATCATGGTATCTGAGTAATAGCATGTTGAATTTTGCAGCCATTTAGCACTTCAAACTCTTAAGGGATCGATCTCGTTGAACGTACCTCAGAGCGATTCTGCATGTTTGGGTGAAAAATAGAACCATTCCTAATGAAAACATACCTATTCAAATGCATTTTAATATTCCACTTGGTCACACGAGTTGCATAACAAAAGTTGTACCACTTTGCAACTTTGCACTGCTCGCATTCGACTCTTTTTCCATCAAGTGAAAATCAGTCATCACGGGAAAACCACTCTGAGATAGCCAAAACCAAGAGAGGTTTTAGTAGAGGGGCCCAACCAATCTTTTAGGACAAGAAAATATTTTTTTAAGCATCATGGTATCCAAGTAACAGTATGCTGAAGTTTTCAGCCATTTAGCACTTTGGACTCTTAAGGGATCGATCTGGTTGAACGTACCTCAAAGCAATTCCACGTGTTTGGATGTGAAAGAGGACCATATATCATAAACATACCTATTCGGATGTGTTGGAACAATCCACTTGGTCACACGAGTTGCAGAATGAAAGTTGCACCACTTTGCAACTTTGCACTACTTGCATTTGACACTTTTTCCATCAAGTGAAAATCCACTACCACGGGAAAACAACTCTAAGATAGCCAAAACCGAGAGAGGTTTTTGTAGAGGGGCCCAATACAATCCTATAGGATTAGACGATAATTTTCTAAGCATCATAGTATCTGAGTAATAACATGTTGAATTTTGCAGCCATTTAGCACTTTGGACTCTTAAGGGATCGATCTGGTTGAATGTACCTCAAAGCGATTCTAAATGTTTGGGTGCAAAAGATGACCATGCCTAATGTAAACATACCTATTCGGATGTGTTGGAACATTACGCTTGGTCACATGAGTTGCAGAATGAAAGTTGTACCACTTTGAAACTTTACACTTCTTGCATTTGACACTTTTTCCATCAACTGAAAATTCGCCACCATGGGAAAAACCACTCTAAGATAGCCAAAACCGAGAGAGATTTTCACAGAGGTGCCCAATGCAATCTTCGAGGATCAAACGATAATTTTCTATGCATCACGATATTTGAGTAACAACATGTTGAAGTTTGCAGCCATTTAGTACTTTGGACTCTTAAGAGATCAATCTGGTTGAACGTACCTTAGAGTGATTCCACATATTTGGGTGTGAAAGAGGATCATGCCTAGCATAAATGTACCATGTACTTAGAAGAAGATCAATAAAATTCATTGTTTCCTTATATTTTTCTATATTTTTGCCAGAAATCTAATGTTTCCTTGAAATATATAGTTTCGTACAGGGTGATTGTGTTCTCTTTTTCAATCTCTTTGTGTTTCCATAGACCCAATACATATTTAGAAACTCATTTTGATGTTAGGGTGATTATTTTGTGAGAGGGGGTAAGTTTTATGGGGTTTGTGTTGTTGCCCTTTTAGATTTTGATGAAAAAGGGCATGAAAAATGAGGTTTCACCCTAGGGTTTGATAAAATATTTCATGTAGAGGTTGGGTGATTATATTTTGAGTTTTTGCAAGTGATTTTAAGAATTTCTAAGGTGGTGGAATTTTCTGGTAAGGTGTGGAACCATTCCTTTCAATAAACCCTCCTCATACTAGCATAAAATAAGGGTTTTTTGGTTTGGCATGGTGGAGTGAGTTTCTCCTAAGAAAACTTGTGGATCTGATGATTTGGATATATGAAAATTTCTGCTCCAACAAGTTTAGGGGGTTTTTGAATGTGTAAAGGTATGTTCCTTTTTAAATTAGGCGTAGTTAGCCTAAAGAGGATAGCGAAGAAGGTCATTTTTGATGCACATGTTCCAAGACAATCACTATTGATTTTGAAGTATTTGTTGTAACTCAATAATATATATCTAGATCAATCATTTTTTGTGAATTCATTTGAGAATTTTTCCTCAAAACACCACTTGGAGCCACACTTTTCACTTGCAAATTCATCATAAAACCCTGTAGCAACAACTCCACCTTTGTTTCTTGAATTCCCCTACATAGATAAACAAAAACACACCTAAAACATCCTAATACTAACTTACTCCACTAATCTAAACTATTAAATTTGGTGGAGTAGTCATTATTGGTTATCTAGACTCTCAAAACCCCAATCTTGAGGGTTTATAGCCCGAGTTGAGAAAAATTAGTTTAAACTAATGATAAACTCAATGGATACCCTCCTAAATAGATTCAAATGAAAGATACTTCACTATTATACCTTAAACAACAAGATTCAATGCCTTAAACTACTATACAGTTCGTACAAATTAATGAAAATTTGATAAAACTCATAAAATCACTAAAATAGGGACTTTATTGATTGTAAATCTTCAAGAATACAAAAGATCTTTGTTTTGCTCGACCTTACATGATTTATATCACTTCTCTAATCAACTAATGACCTCTTTGAGACTTTTAATACATTACATATGACCTTCACATGACCTTTTTCACATTGTTTACATTTCAAAATTCAAATTTTACAAACTTGCCTATTGAAGGGGTTTAGAGAACAAGGTGCTACTGCACCAAACATAAACTCCAAAATTATAGTATTTGAGTAAATCTCATTAAAATTCCTTAGGTAATTCATTCTCACATATCTTTTACAATTTCACTCATACATTTGAGATTCTCTTTAAATTTCTACATCATAGGTGCTCATTATGAGGTTAACTTCAATTGAGTAACTTGAGATTCCCTCACTAAGCTTCACATGCTCTTTTATAATGGCTTGGAATCAGAATTAAGATTTATCAAGATCATCAAAATAAGGATGTTGCATTGCTTTTTTGGCAGAGATTCTATTTGATGGCTCATAAATCAGCATTTTTTGCAATGAGAGACCAAACATTTTTTAGTAGTTTACTTACAAATACACAAAGTAAAAGAGAAAAAAAAGAGCATCCAAAATAGAAATTAAATGAAAATATATGGAAGGCACTTACAGATAGGCATGTAGGTCTCACAACTTAGTCGTGCTCCTAGTCATACATCTTCACTGGGAATTCCAACATACCTATTGCACACAACACCTCTCATGAATAGAGTAAGTTGAAATTTGAGATGATCTTATAATGTCTACATCATAACTGATCATGATAAGGTTAACTTCAAATGAATAACTTGAAATTCCCTCACCAAGCTTTGCACACACTTTTGTAATGGCATAAAATCATGATTGAGATTTTTCAAAATCATCAAAATAAGGATGTTGCATTTCTTTTCTGGTTAACATTCTCTTGGATGGCTCATAGATCTAATTTTATGCAAGGGGACACCAAACAATTTATAGTAGGTTACTTAAAAATAGGTAAAGTAAAATAATATGATATCATTTCCATCAAAAAAATTAATGTGCATACAAGCATAAATTATAATAACCAATGTGCATACTTGCAAATTAATCCAACGAATCATCTCGGTCTTCTCTACTCTTTATTATGTCAAGTATTGCTTTGTGGTCAAACTCACAAACCTTCCACAAGACCTTGTAAAAAGGTCTACCCCCATATTTAGTCAAACAAACATTGGATTCCATGACAAGGTTTGAGTAATGAAGAATCTTATGATGCATGTCAAAAGTCCTGAAACAACCAATGTTTAACACTCTTATGTGGGTACCTTCTAAGCCACATTCCAGTAACAACAATAGAGCATGTAGGGAATTCAATGTTTTCTCCATCTATAATTGGGGCCTCCAATTTCTTTTTGGCCTAAACACAATGACACAAGTAATAGTTTTTTCCCTCTTCATTGGCTTCATCTGCAATATATGCTTAAACTTTCCCTCCATTGATATGTGCAACAAATCTCTTGAAATTAGTCAACATTATGAGTACACTGCAAAGGAATATAACAATATTGAATTTTAAAATCTAAGCAAGAAGATATATTACCTAGTTGAATTAGATATGATATGTGTTATGCCTTGGTCAAAATGGGTCCCCCTTGTTGTTCTTTATCCTTTGTTATTTTTCAAACAAAGTTTGGAGTCATTTTGCTTCTAACACTTTGTTTATTTTGGTTTAGTCTGTCAGAAGCGGGTTCTAAAAGTTCTTTTGAAACTTGTTTTGGTTCCCATCCCGATGGTCTTTCTTTTGGCCTATTCTTTTGTCTTCAACGGACCCAGAGCCTAAGTGGGTGTTAAGTTAGTCTTTATCGAAAATTGCAAAATCATAATCGATTCTGCCCCCGCCTCCACTATTTCGACTTTTGGTTTTAGTCTAAGTCCTTGTGTTTGGTTTTATTATATCGGTCTTTTGCTTTACTTTTTGTGTTTGGTTTTGCTTTGTGTTTAGTTGGCAGACTTGGAACCAAAATGGGAATGAAGTTTGGAAATTTCTTAAAGTTTTGAATCAATTTCCATTTTAGTTCCGCCCCCGCCACTTTTGGGTTGTTGACCTTTTGACTGAAGGTACACAGCAGGGAAGTGTCTCTTCTCTTTCAGTTCCGGCTCTGCCTTAACTGCATTTTAAAGAATTAATGACAATTTCTCGTGTAGGTAGAAATCTTCATTTTTACCTTCATTAAGGGTTAAACGAATCATTATTATCATTGTTAAGAGATTAAGGAGCACGAAAGAGTAGCGGCGGAGTTCGTTTGAGCGAATCGATTGAAGGAGGAGAAGATTATTGCAAGCGAATCAGTTCAAAAGGTTAGCTGGGTTCTTGTAGGGTTTCTTGTCATTATTGTTTTTTGTTTATTTACTGTTGTGTTTTTTATATATATTTGTCCGTGCTTGGAATCATGTCGTTTTTAATGAATTCATGGTTTTTGGTTTGTTTGTTCTAGTAGGTTCTTGCTTTATTTGGTTTTTTTGGTTGTGTTCTTCGCATCTTTGCTTTTGTTTTTAGTGTTTTAGGGCATGGTCACTTTCACAATTTACTCGTGATCATGTTGTGTTGTTTTGATTTACAGTAGGATTAGATTAAATTAGCGTTTTTAAATGGAATTGGTTTAAATTAGGGATCTATAGTGAGGTAGGTTAGATTCATGTTTTTATAGTGATTTAGGGTTAGTTGAATCTCATTTTTACTTAGGGTTTTGTCGCACATTCAAATTGGTAAAATGGTAAGGTTTAAAATCTGTGCCCTAGTTTTTATCATGTTTTTCTTTTAGGGTTTCAAATGTTTCTATAATCACATTTAAATGATTAAAATACGATGCCCTAAAAATATACAGTTGTTCCCTAGGGTCATATGGGTATAGTCTTATTTAAGCCACTTTTCATTTAATACGACCTTGGTTTTAATCATGGAGTTGTGTGTTGAATTGATGAAATATTTGATGATGTCATGGTAAACCTAGGTGGAGACGGGATCGGAATCGATCTTGAACTTGAGAATTCTATTTTGCAAAAGGTATCGATTCCATTTCCATCCCGTCTCCAGCTCCGCCATATAATGAGAAGTAGTTTTTTGAATAACGATAACCTAAGATAGAAGCAGAGGTGGAATGGAAATAGAATATGAAAATATAAAAGTCTGAAGAAAACAAAATCCGATTTTTATTCCGATCCCAGTTCCGACTCTGAGCCCATTCATTGTTTGTGAAATATCTATATCCGTTTTGGCTCCCAGTCTAGTAGTGTTGTAAAAGAGATTGTTTAGATTGTGTTATGCCTGGTTCCACCTCTGCTGCATATGTGAAAGGTATGGGTTTTAAAGCATGTTTTATAATGATATCTAAAGATCTAATTAGAGGTTTTTCTTGCAGGAAAGTTGAAAGATGTCAGGAACATCAAGGGAGGCTGCTCGAAGGAACCAGCCTGCAGGAACATCAAAGGTAGCACCAATCCCAAAGAAGTTGAAGCTAGAACAATTGCCTTACACCTTGAGGTATAATCACAGGATTCTAGTTATCAAAGTCGGCAAAGTGGAATCCGACTGGTCAGACTTCGCTGATACCAATTTGGGTCAATACAATTGTGAAGAGCTATATGATGAAACCTTTGTGGAATGGGAAAATATAACAGGAAGGACACAAAGAATTGTTGATTCCGACATGGCCTATATCACTATATTTCCTTTTTTAGTCCAATGCCCGGAGTTGATCTTGATAGTAGCCAGTGCTTACAATCCTGCTACAAGATTATGCATGGATTCACAAAATAATGTGATCATTGATCTTACTCCTCAGATGTTTCAAAATATATTTAGTGTTTTGGATCCCAAGAACTTGGTGCAGCTAATTGAGGTAGAGGCCTTAGATAAGTATAGCGAGTATAAAACATCCAATAAATCTCATTTGAATAAGAAATGGTTGATAACAGAGAAGAAGTCTCTACTCAAGCTTCATGATCAACCAAAGAGCAGAATTTCGCAAAGAATTGTCAAACTTAATCTTGATGTTGTCTAGGGTATTTGGAAAGAGGGAAGCCTTTCACTTCAAGTAGTGGATGTTTCCTTTTATTCAGACCATCTTGAACAGTGAACAACAGTTTGATTGGTCGATGATTGTGTCAAATGTTGTTCATGATCAATTGACTAGTGTTAGGCAAACCAAGTGTTTCTTTATGACTTCTTATCTGGTGTATGCAGCAGCAAGGTTGGGTATTTTCCCAAGTTTGAACAAAGTGGGCATAATGGGAGCCTTGGATGGACAAAAGAAGGTATGGGAGCACTATGACCAATTATCTCTTGAGGTTGTTGAGACTCATTTCAGAAGAGTCAATGATGCATTTTTATATGTGGTCATCAATCAATTGAATGGGGATGCAGGGTACCGATTGAGTCAAGAAGCCATGGCGTTCATTGCTGAATGGGGATGTTGGTACATTCAATACCCCAAATTCACATATTTCAGGTTATTTGGTTTCAAAGGTCACCCACATTTTTTTCCAAGGTGCTGCAATAACAGGATAGTGCTAATGGAGTTTGTGTATCAGGCTCTTGGAGTTAATGCTCGGTTTGGGATCAAACATAAAATTGGATGTCATAAGTGTGGACCCCTAAACCTACAAATGCACAAAGACGACAAATATTGTTAGTGTTAGATCAAAATGCATGCAAATATGAAGGATTCCCCATGAAATCCACCTATTTAAGCTAATATTAGCAAATGAAGAACAAAACTTAAATAATATTGAAAGTAAATCCTAATCTAGCCAATAGAATGATGATCTTATGGGGGAATTGGTGCCAATGATGTGTTGCAATTGGCCCTTTCCCAATTTCTAAGTAGCAATAATATGGTTGATGAAGAAATGGTCAAATCTCCAAAGAGATTTGAGCATAACCTTGGTGCAAATGTGAAAATATGATGAATGCTTGGATGTGGTGAGCAAAATTAGTTCTCAATTGTAGAGAGTAACTTTGCATATGAATTGTGGATGATGATGGATTTGAGTATAGTAAGTTTACTCAAATTGTGGATGTTTGAATGAAATGAAGAGTCTCTCATTTATAGATTCTCAAATTGGAAGAATGAGGGATTTGGATGAATGTGGGATCACTCAACATCCAATGGCCAAGTGCCACTTGTCAAGATGTGAATGGAGGAGAAATGAGCACATTTTGATCAATGTGAAAGTTTGAATTTTGAATTTGAATGTTGGGGGGAGAGAAGAGTGGAGTTAATGTCACTTGGCTCAATGCACAAGGACATGCAAGAGGTCTTCAATGTCTTGTTGGAAGTACCCATCCACTTGCATTTTTGAATTCAAACTTGAAGGAATATTCCCTTTTGATGCCTTGTGAGGGAAATAGAGAATTAAATAAATCAAAGTAACTGATTTATTGTGCAAGTTGCATTCTCTAGAGGATTTTAGTGATAGGGATTAACTTAATCAAAGATTTGATTAATTTAATGAGGAATTAGGAGATGTGACAATTTAGACTTTATGAATTGATTTAAATCAAATTGAGAGGAAATGATTAATTAAATAAATGATTTTGATTTATTTAACTAAGGAGGAAAACATTAGATTAAATCAAATAAAGTTTAATTTATTTAATTTAATAAGAGGAATTTAGAGATTTAATTTAAATAAAATGAATTATTTAAATGAACGGAGAAAGATGATTAAAGACCTAATTAAATAAATAATGCTTTATTTAATTAAGGGATGAAAGGTGTTGATAAGTTGAGAGTATGATTCAAGACGAAACGATGTTAGTAGGATCAAAATTAGGTGCATGTATATTTTACGTGTCTACATTTTGCCCCTCTTTAAAGCAATGTACTTGTTGGATTGATTCAAAGAAATAAATTGTTGTCATCAAAGTTCAAAATTTCTCGATTTTTCAAATGCCCCACTATTGCCCTAGCGAGAAGAATTATGTTGGTATATTGCCCCCTCGAGAGATCGAGTGGAAATGTTCAATTTTCCAATCGAGATCGTGATAAAATACGAGAGGAGTGGTTCTATTAATCAAAGGATGAACGATAATTTCTTTGATGTAGACAATTTTGATGATGTATATAAAGTCATCGGCCATTGGTAGCCTCATGTATATTTTGATACAACACACTGATTTTAGACAGAAATGTTAGTAAAGATAGAAGAATAAGAAGAATAAGATGGATGGAAGGAGGATCCACACAAGTTCACATTATTACCGATGATGATGATGTATTGCTTACCAAGAGTTGGGATTTTCAAAGGGCCAATTGCTTTATGTTTGATAACACACGTAGGTATGATGCATCAAGGTATTAAGAACCATGATGGTGTTGTATCTAGTGTGATGGACTTTGACTCATCAATCAGATGGGAGTATTCTTGTTCACACTTGACATACAGAAACTTTGCTAGGATGGACCTAACAAATCAAGTATTCACCAAGTTATTTTACAAGAGTATCCAACAAGCACAATAGATAAAAAAGATAATGATCATTGCCCCATTCCTTTCTCTCTAAACCTGTTGTGTTTAGGCATCATTGAGAGGTCCTTGGAATGAGCACAAAATAAGATAAGTCTAAAAAGACCAAGATAAAGTAAACAAACAAGCTAATGTTCTTCATACTGCTAGCCAAGGCTAACTACTGTGAGGGGTACCTGATGCTTATGTCCATCACAGGAAAGCTTCATCCTAGGACATGTAGTGATCAAGGTTTTGGTGAGACTGATTGGGTGATAAGCTATTGATACTCGGAGTTGACCAACTTGCTTGCTTACTGACTTAGGCTTGAAACTTTGACGATTGAGCGTTCACTTTGGAACCTGCTAAGCTTGCTTCTAACTAACTCACCGAAGGGTGAAAGCTATTATTGACTTTATTATGAGTGATGAAATATCACGAGTGAAAGCGAGATGAAATGGATGCACCATTTTGGGTTTTTTTAGATATTTTAAGGTTTTTTTTGATATTTTCAAGATTTATGACGAACAAACTAACTTAAAGACCTATCCTAGGGGTCTCGGGAGATGATCCATAGATTAGCCTTGCCTACGTTATATCAGTAGAGACCATGTAGTTTGACTGACAATGATCTTGACTTAATGATAAGATGGACAAACGGATTGTCATTTTATTGCCTAAAGGACTGACTTAAGATGCACACTAGATGGGCAAATGGATTGCCAATGCGACAGATGCCTATAGACTGACCCTAACTGTCTCGGGGGATGATCAAAGATCAACCTTGCCTACGTTCAAGCTCAGAGATGATGTAGTTTGACTAAGTAAAAGACTGGCAAGAATCAATGATGAAACTTCAGATGATTTTCCGATATTTCGACATGTTTTTGGATTTTTTGAATTTTTGAATGTTTTGAATTTTTACATGATGATATCAGTGCTCTATTTTGGGATTTTGTTGAAAACCAAGCTTAAGGTTGATCAATCGGATTGATGAATTGATATTTTGACTAAGTGTGTTAAGTCAAACAAAAGTGATAATGCACTTGTAAACTCTAGGAAGTTGTGTTATCCTAGAATAAACTCATACAAAAAGGATAATTTGGCTAGGTGTGTTAAGCCAAACAAGGTGATTATGGATTTGATAATCTGGCTAAGTGTGTTAAGCCAAACAAAGTGATGATAATGAACTTGTACACCCAAGGAAGTTGTGTTATCCTAGATTAAACTCATGCACAAGATGATAGTTTGACTAAGTGTGTTAAGTCAAACAAGGTGATGATTGCTTGGATTCAATTGATCAAGATTGATAGAGCTTGATTTGGAACAACAATTGTTTTGATGATTTAATGTGATGCTAACGTGCAAGTTAGATGCGACTGATATTGATTGTTCAGATTGATATTTGATGAATGATAAAGCTTGATAAGGAATGTCTTCCTGCCAAAATATGTCATGGGCTAGTGATTTGGGTTCTTTGGATCACAAATTATTTAACCAATTTGATTTCATGTTTTCCAATGTTCGGATCGTCACATAAGTGTGAAGATATAGATTAGGATTTTTTCTCAAAGCAAGATGCAAATATCTACCCCCAATGTTTAGCAATGTTTGAACGGCCATGGGTGGATTCTTGGATGAATGGATATTAATTATCTTGCAATAAGGTGTTTGAATAGAGGATGCTCATTCAGATAATGCTTCAAGGCTCAGATAACATTTGGATGGGATAGGATCAATGAAAATGACCCATGTCAAGATGTTTACCATAAACACATGTGAAGTTTGTACCAAACTTGGTCAAGATAATGTAGATAGATGGTGATGGGTTGGATAAACAATTCATGGATGAACGGATGATATGGATGGAATGCTGGCTTGATTTTGGATGTGATAAGATGCTTTCTCTTGAACTAGTGTATGTAGATTCTCGATTCTACACACAACACCTATTTTCCATTTTTTCATCATGGTACCTGTCCAAAGTGCCACCGTAGTGGTTTTCACTAGAGGGCGATTTTTTTCTTTACTGTTTTCAATCCTTTTTCTAATTTTTTTGGATTTTTTATTTTTTTTTGTATTTTCTGTGAGATTTTAAGCTGATGTTCGTGCTGATGTAGATGCTTCTATCATAATGTGTCATTCGTATCCTACTTGAAGAAGTTGTTTTTCCAAGATATGTGCACTTGAAAGTAACTTTTGAGATCCTTGATCTGCTTGGCTGATACCGGAGTTCACTTTGTCTTTGTGCGCACATCATGATAGAGTGCCTTTTGAATCCTTATGATGAAGGGTTGCTGCCAATACATGGTCAATGTGAGAATTAGATATCATGTGGGGAGGCATGGATGGAGTTTTTTTAGGAATAACGGATGGATTGGTCGATAGTTTGGAACTTTTGACTCTCCAAACTTGGAAAGATGAGCAGTAATGGGTGGATACGAAAGTGTACGTGGAATTAGGACCAACTTCTTGATACACTTTGTACATCACTTGAGAATCATGTTTTTTCTTTTGTGGACATCTTTGATGGATACTTTTCCCCTTTTGATTTTTCCCCATAGTTTCTTTGACTGATGGAGTTTGATAGGGATAGTCATTCTTTGTATTCTTTGGTATCCACTTGTATTTTATTTGTCCTTCATGCTTCGTCCTTTGATTCGGTCTTTCTTTTGACGTTGGTCCCAATTTGCAGATGGGGTGATGGGTGGATGAAGATTCATGACATGGCGAGTTGTAGTACTGGCATTGGTTTCATCATAAGGATCCTTCGTGCTCCCTATGTTGATGTTTTCTCGAGATGAAGTTGCCCCCAGTTTTGTAGAGGTATCACTAATATGTTTATATCCCTTGATTTTTGAATAACCAAGGCCTTGATGTTTAGGATTGCCGATGATCTGCACTGGTTCTAAGATACCTTGTTCATGTAGGCCTAATCCTCTACCTTGATAATTCATTTGTTGAAAAGATTTATTTTCCATAGGATATGATTTACCTTGGAAACAAGGTGTTAATCCTTCTCTTCTTTGTCGTAGATCTTCAAAGGTGCTAACTTCTTTATTGATAAGATAGTTTGCTCTAAGAAAGGTAAGTGATCCAACTTTATAAGTGATAGGATCCTCCATATGTGGGATAAACGCCTAATTGATATCTTTTTCTTGATCTTTTGAGATATCAAATTGTAGTGCTTCTTCAAGAGGTATTGATGATTCAATGTCCTTGCAAAAGTTTTCCTCATGATTTATTCTTAGTATGCTTTCACATGATGTTTTTGATTCATGACTTATGTAGAATCCTTCTTCATGATTTGTTTCATGGGATGTTTTTGATTCACAACTTTTGTAGGAGCCTTCTTCATGACCCATTTCTGACATGTTTCTGGATTTATCTATATCTTGATCATGTGCACAAGTGTTAAGAGTATGAGATTTTTTTGAATGAAGATCATCCACGTGTCCATCCAAAGAAAGGATCTCATGGGTAGATGGAGGAGTATGTCCTATGTGGATGTGGTCATCTTGTATGGATAGGAGAGTGTCCATTATATCATTGTAGTAGCTTGGAGATGCAAATTCTTGATCTTGAATGATTTCAGAATTGCTTTTGACATGCTTTGGATCAAGTTCTTCACATGGGTCAATTTCAAAGAATGGATTGCTTTCTTGGATATCTTTAGTAGGCATAGGAAGTTTCTCAAATGTTATGAGATCAAAAGATGTCCATATGTTTTGGAAAGGATCATTTCTAGACCTTGGTGAAAGATGTTCATCATGCTTTGGAGTGAATTCTTGAGATATGTCTTCTAACTCATTAGGTGATGTAGAGACATTTTCATCATTATCATTGGTCAAAGGATCTTGATCATCATTTTGGATGATTGTGGCAGGAATCAGTTGCAAGATTTGTTGTGGGAGTAAGGCGTGCGTTTTCTACTGAGCCAACAACGCTTGTTGTTGGTCATGTTGTTGTTGTTCCAACAAAGCTTGTTGTTGGTCTTGTTGCTATTGTGCCAACAAAACTTCTTGTTGGTCTTGTTGCTGCTGCTCCAACAAAGCTTGTTGTTGGTCTTGTTGCTATTGCACCAACAAATCTTGTTGTTGGTCTAGCTTTTGTTGTGCCAGCAAAGCTTTTTTTTGGGCTCCTTGTTGTGCTACTTATTCTTTGATTGCTTGCAATAGTGCCCTAAATTTTTCTTGCACTTGTCAAGCTTGGTGCTAGGCTTGAGCTTGAGCTTGTGCTTGTTGGGCTACTTGAGCCGCTTGCGCAACTTGTGCGGCTTGTTGGGCTTGGAGTGCCTTTTGGCGGGCAGCTTTTTGAGTAGCTTGCAACATGATGGAGAATGAATTGTTCATGTTGTGTTTTGGCAGTGGTGGTGGTGGTGGTTGTGGCTTGGGGATGGTGTTGATTGGTGGGATGATTGGAATGGTCTCATTGATTGCCAAGGTTTGAGTGGTGAATGGTGCGATTGAGATTCTTGGTCTTTGAGACATTTGAGGAATGGTAGATGTGTTAACCTTTGGGGTTTCTTGGATGGTTTCCATCTGTTGTTGTGATATCAATGGAAAAATGGGATGATTTGGTATGATGTTTCGATTTGGCATTATAGGTTGAAATTGAAATTTTTTGTGGTTGAGAATCATATCGCCTTGATTTAGGTAACTTTTATTTTTCATGGTGTTACCTTTACTTCGATCAATACCTAGAGTCATCAACATATTGCTTGGATTTTGAACAACATTGGTGGGATTTCCAAACATGTCGACCCCAAAGTTTACCAAGTGTGGATTTGAAATGGGAATGTATGGATTTGGTGGGATAATGTTGTTTGGAGAACTCATGCATTGAGCGTTTGGTTGATAGATTTGCAAATTTAGACTTGGATTTAAATCTACCATTGGGAAAGGTGTTCCAAACTTTGGATTCGGCATACTCAGATTTGTTGTACTTTTGAGGTTTGGAGGAGATAATGATGCCATGTATAAATGTGAGTTTCGATAATCAATTGGCATTGTGAGACTTGGATAGTTTGATTGGCTTGGATTACTCGTGATAGATGGATCAAGTTTATATTCCATGTTCCTCTTGTGTTTTGAACTTGTTGCGAGAGTGAACCTCAGAGGTTTTTGGGACCAATGATGAGATGAAAGATGAATGGGTGAGTGATATGAATGTTTGAACATTTTAGGAGCTTTGGATCAATGCTAGACTTTTAGGAATTGATTTGATTCGATTTGGAGAATAGTTTGACTAGGTGTGTTAAGCCAAACAAGATGATGGTAAACTTGTAAACCCTAGGAAGTTGTGTTATCCTAGGGAAAACTCGCATAAGAGAATGAATTGGCTAAGTGTGTTAAGCCAATGAAAGTGATCATGAACTAGTAGACCTCAGGAAGTTGCATTATCCTAAAGGCAAATTTGTTCAAGAAGATCGATAATTTGACTAGGTGTCTTAAGTCAAACAAGATGAATTTGATTTTTCAAAAGTCTAGCATAAATGATGTTGCAAAGTTCCAAAAGTTGTTGGTGAGATGGAAATTTGATTGATTTTTGGATGAATGAAGTGATGATTTTGATCCTAGATGACCCTATGAGGACTTAATTACAAGACCAAGGTAATGAAGAACATGCTTTTCTCTAGAAGTAATTCAAACCAAAAGACCAATCTTTGCATGAAAACCAAATGACTCAAAACGAATCAAGCACATGTGTGGTTCAATTGTTTGTTTATCTTGACTTTAATGATTTCTTTTTACCAAATACACTTGCTTGCTTATGTTTCAAACTATGTGTCTAATGTCCCACTTTCGTTCTCATCCCACAAGGTCCATTTTGTGGAAATAAATGAAAATAGGGCAAAAGTTCCTTATGTTTAACCTTGTTGAAAACAAATGATGATAGAATTCAAGCACTTAGAAACCTCTAAGGATAGAATCCCTAGGGAAAGCAAGAGTGCTTAAATTCATCAAGGGTATTTGTCTCCTCAAAGGGGTTTGAAATTTGAAGGTCTTGTGAATGTTTGTTTTCAAGTGTTTTTGAGAACCAAGCAATGTGTTATTTTCTTCCAAGAACTTTTACAATCCTAGGACAATGAGGAAATATCTTGTTGGGTTCCCACTTGGATAAATCCAATTATGCATATCTTGTGTGAATGGCTAAATGCTTGAAAACACTGGCTCCCCTCCACGACACTCACTTATTTGGGTTAGCCAAGCATTACTACCCATGAATCTCCCATGGCATACTTTCCATTTAGACAACAAGATCGCATGTATAACGTGGGGCAGTTTCAAAGGACATGACCTTTTGCACCAACAAGATAGACAAGGTTTTGGCCTTTTTCTAAACAAAAGGTTCTAATGCCGGCATTCCATTCGTGGGGGATTATCCAACATTGGCGAGAGTCCATTTATGTCCATCTCATTGGAATAATCCTCGTGATTCTTGAACTTTCATCAAGAATCCACACTTCTATACCGGTTGGAAGTCGCTTGGCTTTAGCATGTTTCCGGTTGGGTCATTCCCTTGGGTGAGTACTTTTTCCCACAAGGCAGGCCCTCTAACATAAACAATAGCGAACAAGCATTATTCATAGTTTGATTGAGTTTTGTTTAAAAACAAAAGGAGAACACTCGCAATAATTTCCATTCACACTCGCATGTTTTGTTCAATTTTAAGAGCCCAAATTGAAATGTGGAGGCAATCTTTTTAACTACCTAATATTACCAAAATGTTTTTGATTCTCAAGATCGCAATGAAGCATGAGAGAAGCGCATACACATTTTAGATAATATTAATTTCTAAAAAAGATTGCAAGACATGGAAAACATTTGTTCATTTTAAACCTCAAAGCAATGATGACTTCTTTTTAAGCACCAAATGAAGTGTGAATTTGCCTTGTTCAATTGTTACATTTTAAACAAAATCTAGTATATTTGTCTAAGGTACTTTTTAAGCCTTTTGTTTGAAAAATTTGAAAGCAACATTTGTATTGTTCTTTTCAAATCCCAAAAGAAATTTTAGTGTCCTAAGAGCATGAAAGTAAACAAATCCTTGGAAGGGATTATAATTTCTCCCAAAGTGTTAAAAAACACTTGTTACAATCATGTGATAATTTTTTATTCTTTCATTTCCATGCTCCATGATCCTTTAAAACCTAAAATAAAAGCTCCAAATGTTATATGAAATCAATAAATAAGAAGATAGGAGGGTTACATAAAAGATTAAGCATATAAACCCTAAAATTTAGACCAAGTTTCATGGTGTTTGGACATTAGGTGTAAGTTTGAAAATTTTAACTCTATAAAAGTTGAAAACCACCTATACCATTGGATAGCTCATGAAATTCTACCCCATTTCAAAAAAAAAAGTTTCGAAAAAAACTAAAAAATGACAAAGATATGACCATTTTAAAATTGGGTGAAAAAACAAAAAATCATATGCGACGCCCTTTGGGAGCAGCGTTGTTTGCAAGCGCAGTGCTGTTTGGAACAGGTGTGGTGCTATATAGCATCGCAAGGTTCTCTGGGTGTGGCGCTCTACAGAAATAGTGAGCGCGAGTGCAGTAGAGTTTGCGGGTGCGGTGGAGTTTGAAATAAGGTGGTGCTATATAGCACCGCACCTGCAAATGCAGTGCAATACAGAGCCGCGGACTTGTAACATGCAAAAAAAATGGAAAAACAGCAAAATTTTTCAAAAAAACATGATTTGAACTTGAGATTTTCCCTCCTTCTACCGTCAAAATGTGAACCCTTAAACCTGCAAATGCACAAAGACGATAAACATTCTTAGTGTTAGATCAAAATGCATGCAAATCTAAAGGATTCACCATGAAATCCACCTATTTAAGCTAATATAAGGAAATGAAAAACAAAACTTAGATAATATTGAAATTAAATACTAATCTAGCCAATAGAATGATGATCTTATGAGGGAATTGGTGCCAATGATGTGTTGCAATTGGCCCTTTCCCAATTTCTAAGTAGCAATAATATGGTTGATGAAGAAATGGTCAAATCTCCAAAGATTTGAGCATAACCTTGGTGCAAATGTGAAAATATGATGAATGCTTGGATGTGGTGAGCAAAATTAGTTCTCAATTATAGAAAGTAACTTTGCATATGAATTGTGGATGATGATGGATTTGAGTATAGTAAGTTTACTCAAATTGTGGATGTTTGAATGAAATGAAGAGTCTCTCATTTATAGATTATCAAACTGGTAGAATGAAGGATTTGGAGGAATATGGGATCATTCAACATCCAATGGCCAAGTGCCACTTGTCAAGATGTGAATGGAGGAGGAATGAGCACATTTTGATCAATGTGCAAGTTTGAATTTTGAATTTGAAAGCTGGGGGGAGAGAAGAGTGGAGTTAATGTCACTTGGCTCAATGCAAAAGGACATGTAAAAGGTCTTCAATGTCTTGTTGGAAGTACCCATCCACTTGCATTTTTGAATTCAAACTTGAGGGAATATTCCCTTTTGATGCCTTGTGAGGGAAATAGAGAATTAAATAAATCAAAGTAACTGATTTATTGTGCAAGTTGCATTCTCTAGAGGATTTTAGTGATAGGGATTAACTTAATCAAATATTTGATTAATTTAATGAGGAATTAGGAGATGTGACAATTTAGACTTTATGAATTGATTTAAATCAAATTGAGAGGAAATGATTAATTAAATAAATGATTTTGATTGATTTAACTAAGGAGGAAAATATTAGATTAAATCAAATAAAGTTTAATTTATTTAATTTAATAAGAGCAATTTAGAGTTTAGTTTAAATAAAATGAATTATTTAAATGAACGGAGAAAGATGATTAAAGACATAATTAAATAAATAATGATTTATTTAATTAAAGGATGAAAGGTGTTGATAAGATGAGATTATGATTCAAGACGAAACAATGTTAGTAGGATCAAAATCAGGTGCATGTATATTTTATGTGTCTACAATAAGTTCCCCATGGAGTTGGGTGAATATAGCTGTTAACACTTGGTAGGAGCAAAGGTTATTTGTAATGAGCTGATACAATTGAAGTTAGGATTATACACAACTCGTAAGTATTTTGATCCAAAGGGTAAGATGTTTGTCTTATTGCCTTCGGTGTTTACCAGACATTTCAATTTGCTAGAAGACTTCTTGAGTGATTGACAAAATGAGTATGATCTAAGGAATAAGAATTATGAAAGATTGTCTGTTTCACTCATGTCAGCCCTAGGTGTTAAGGAAAACATTTCTGACACATTGGTGGATGATGGAATTATTTTAGATCCATCCTATGAAGCTTTGAATATTGGCACCAAGGGTTTGGATCCAATTGATTGGAGTGTTGAAGAAACCATTGATATTAAGAGGATCGGAAGGACAATATTGTATAGGAGTGTGTAGTGGTTAGTGTTAAAGACTCAAGCTCCTCAAGAATCAGCCCTTAAGAAGGGTAAAGGATACAAAAGGATTAAAAGGAAGACACCTCCCAAAGAGCCATTGGAATTCCTTCCTCCGGACATTGAAGAGATAGAACTTGAGGTGGTAGATGATGAAGGGGAAACACAAGAAGGAGAGGTTCTAGTAGGTTCCTAGTGCTCCCACTTGGCTAAAACTAGACCTACAAAAGAGGGCAGTAACACCTTCATAGCCTCTCAATTGGGAGGATATGATGAAAGGGAATGAGCAGGAGAGGACTAAAAAGAAGGCTAATATTCTACATTCTACTTGACTCATAGACAAAGGAGAAATTGTTGCTGAATGTGCCATGCCAATGACAGAAAAGGAGGTAGGGGACATGCAGGTAATAGATTATCAGTTAAGTACTGTCAACTTGGGAAGGCCCACTAGGAATTAGCAAATGAACTTGATTGATGTGGTCGCTTCAACAACCAAGTCAAGAATGATCAAGGATAAGCAAAAGAAGGATGAGCTTAAGACTCAATTGGATCAATTACATTCATTCTTGAAAAGTGTTTCCTCTCCAATATCACAATAGGTAACTATCATTGAGACTCCTATTTTATTAAGTAAAAAGGAGGTAGATGATTTGGTGTAGGTAAGAGGAAAAGTTGAGATGGTGGATAGGTGGATGGACAAGTTGAATCAAGAGGTAGGTGAAGTTTTGGTTGTAGGGTTTTGAGACCTACAAAGGCACGGAAGAGTTGATAAAAAAAATGCATTAATACATTGAGACATCGGAGAAACAAGAAGAAGAGTATAAAGAATATAGTCAGAAGTTAGAAAAAGTGAGTGCATTGCCTTTAACTACTCTTTTGGAACAATCAATACTTGAGGAGGACAATAAGGATTTTATTGGAAAGACTTCTCGTATACTCCATTTTAGAACTAATTTCTTGTGTAAACATAAGGATGAGATCCAAGAGGCTGTTAATAATTTGACTGAGCAATTGGAAGAGCTAGAAGCGGTCATTGCTATTATTTTATATGTAAATGCATTTAAAAAAGAAGGCATGCCTTTGAGTCAAATAAAAGAGAAATGGGATGAGATATTTAGAGGACTAATGTAGAAAGGACATGATAGCGGAGATTTGATGTTGGATCAGTTAATGGATGTCAGAGAAGAAATAAAAGTTGTTGGAAGAGAGTTGACAAAGCTAAAAGGTATGAGGGAGTTTTCTGCAAAAGAATTAGATTGAATCAAATTTGAAGATAGATGGGTTGATGGGCCAAAAATGGATACATTACAGCAAGTCTTCACTAGTTATGATGAGTTCGTTGTAGATCCAGCTTCGCATGCATCAATCCTTGCATGCAGGATTTTCCTCTTCTTTGCATGTTGCATACAACACTGACATTTTTTGGAGCGCATAACTTCTTTTTCTCTTCTATTTTCTATTCTCTAATTAAACTAAAAGTCTAATGTAAGAACTCAAGATCCAAATTGATCTGAGTTTCCAAGGGAAGTTTAGTCCCTAAAAAGGTGGATAACCTAAAATAAGAAGTGGAGTTTGAGTTTTGTACATCTATAAATACCCTGTGGGTATCATATTGTAAAGGTCAGCTAATTGAGAATAGGATTGTCTTACCTAAGATTAGCAGATATAATTTTGTAGTGATTTACAGAGATACTTTGTACTTGCTTTTTTTTTACAGTTAATAGAATTACAGGTTTATGCAATATGGAGTTAGCATTGAGTTGTTTTATTTGATAAGGCTGATAAGTTATAATCTATCTAAATGCCAGTGATTGTGTTGAAGCATGATAGTTTCTTATGTGATGAAAATCATTAGAAGAAATCAGATTTAAGGATTATCTTGTTAGATTATCATTCAATTGAAGTTATTAAAGTTTGTTGATCTATAATCTTGATGATGAATGAATGTGTGTTGCTTTGAAAGTCCTTGGAATATTTGTGATGTGAAATTGTGAAGTTAATTAAGCACCTAAAATGTATGTAGTGATATAAGACTATGTTATAGATTGTGTCATCTTATGGTTTTCTTGATCTGATTGGAAGAACATTCATTATTTGAAGATATATGTCCGGATGAGAGATAAATTTGATTCATACTTACTGGTTTACCCCTTTTATCAATCTTTTTCTTTTGTTTGAAACCCCATTTGATTTACCAAAATAGTTCAGTAAAATGAGTCATAGCTTGAATCTTTTATTACCAACATAGGCCCCTTGAATATTATAGTTGCATGAATTGATTGAGTGACACCAGATAGTTGAGAACCAACTACCAGGACCTTGGGAGTTAGGCTACTACATGTTGTCTTTCTTTTTCAGGAGAAATAGAGTAGAAATATTTTGTTTTAATGTTGTTTGTGTCATTTTCACCAGCAACAGAAGTTGGCGCTAGAAGGAGGGCCTAAAAGAACAAGCTGGCTTGCATAGGGTCATTTTCAGTAGACAAGTATGAAAGGATTCTCAGATCTTCTACTGATCCTAAACCATTACGAGAATTGCAAGCCCCGGTTAGACCAAGACCTCATGCTCATACAGTTTTTCTACCTACACTACCACCACCGCTTACTCCACCTGGATTTCCTCCAAATCCACCTACACCACCACCAGTTCGACCTACATCACCACCTCCAATTAGGCCTATGTCACCACCACCAATTAGGCCTATATCACCACCTACCCAACCAATCCCACCAATGGCTTACTTTGTGAATAATCCCTCCCCATTAGGGACTATTCTTGGGGGATTCCATGATTTACCAAAGAACCTAGAGAGGTTTTGTCCAAAATACATGCATGGAGAATCGAGAAGTGTTGAGGAACAAATACAAGCATTCAAGGATGCTTGCACACGAACTCAAGTTGCTCATCAAGATGTGGTATGTAGATTTTTTCCTTACTGTTTAGGAGATATGGCATATAATTGGTATCTAAATCTGCCCCAGGGATCTATTCTAGGTTGGACAGATTTAGAAAATGCTTTTATTAATCAATTCAGGGTTTATGTAGATCCCGCAATATTATATCACCATTTTTCCACCATAAGAAAGGAACATCATGAACCATTTCCCTTGTTTAACACTAGATTCCAAAGGATGTATCGTAAGCTACAAGAGCCTTACTTAGTGCCGAAGGGTATGGCCATATAGGCATATTTGAGAGTTGTTGATCCTTTGATTGACCTATTCTTGCAAAAAACTTATCAACCTACTGAGATTGACTCACTATCTAAGATTTATCACTTGGCTATCAAATTACAATAGTAGATAAGTCTGCATTCTGGAGGGTTAGGAGCAACTCTTCCTCCAATGAATTATCAGATGCCTAATCCACCGCTATACAACACTGTCCCAAAGATGTCTTATTCCCAATATGGACCTGCCTCTGAGTTGCAAACTCCACCCATTGTGCCCTGCTTTCGCAATGGCGTGCAAGATTCCTCTCATCAACCTCAAAATCAATCACAACAAGGGGGAGGATCAACCCATATCTATTCCCCAGCCATAGTTCCAAATATGCAGAATGAAAAAACTATTCAACTCACAAGTGAGGTAGAAACTCTTAAGAAGACTCTCTCTCAGATGTCAAATGACATGGTACAACTTAGGCAAAACCCTCCCCATAATCAAAACCAGAATTACAACAATCAAAGAGGTTATAACAATCAAGGTAATTACTCTAATTAGAACCAAAATTAGAACACCAATAGGAACTTTTAGGGTCAAAACTCCTCAAATCAAAATAATAAAAATCAGAGTAGAGGATATAATCAAAGGTTCAATAACAACAACAATAATAGGCAGTGGAATACTGGACCTAACAACGGGGGAGTTCCTCATAATTATCAAACAGGTGAAGAAAGACCCCATACTGCTAATGTTGTTGATTTGAATTTTATGACAAATTAGTGTAGGCTGCATGATACAGCGGCACATTCTAAGGTCAATTGCCCGGAAATGAAGAAAATTGTGAAAATTGCATAGGCTGATGCCCATCCTCCAACAGGAAATTCCAATCAAGATAATGGGCCAGTCAGCACTGCCATGACTTATGAAACCATTGAAGAAAAATATCAATTCCCTATGCAAGGAGATAATGAACTAGAAGAAAATGTTTATGATGCTCAAGTTTTTCAATCTAAGGGTGGTCGCTTTCTAAGAAATCAGAATAAGGGGCCATTCACTACATCTGCACCCCTGAATAATATGGTTCCACCAAATCAGAATGCAAATAACAATCCACCTCCACCCAAGGGACCTTCTGATTCTCAGAATAGAGGTAATCCACCTCCTTTTCCTAAATATCAAGTTAGGAATGATTCAGAGTTTGACTTTGTTGCAGAATTACAAAGACAGAAGACATCACTATCTTTCTTTGATATCATGAAGTGGTGCCCGGCTCAATGGGAGGTGGTATTAAAGGCTTTGGAAGAGGCAGATCACCTAAAAGGGAAGAGTAAGGTGGCTAGCAAAGGAAACAAATGTAGCTATGTATAAAGGTAAGACCAATACCCCACCTTTTCTGTTAAGTTTGATAATCTTTGGAAAGAACCTACACAATTGTTTATTAGATTCTGGAGCATCAAGGAATGCCATGCCTTTTTTGATTTGTAAGAAGTTAGGATTGATTCCTATCCCAACTAATAAAAAGGTGATTCAGTTGGATAAAACTGAAGTCAATGTGGTAGGTGAGTTGAAGAACATTCATGTGCAGGTTGGATCAGATCCCAGGATCCAGACCTATATAGATATCCAAGTAGTTGATATCCCAGAAACTTATGGTATGCTCCTAAGTTGAGAGCTAATGAAAAGCATAGGGGGATATCTATCCTTGGATTTCTCACACATGTGGTTGCCATGGAAAGGAGTTTCCACACAAATAAGAATTGAAAGTGAACCTAGGCTCAAACACATGATCATAGAATATTATGCTCCCAATGAAGTAGCATATTTTGAGACTGAGATAGGTGTTTACAAACAAGAGGAAGTTCTTACTTTCTCTGTAGTCAGTTCTAATGATACATTACCCTTAGATCATAGTGACCCGATGATCCACATCAACCAGCAGGTTCTAATAAGGAAATTACAACAAGATAGGTTGGTTTTAGGAGCAGAAACTAATTTGAAAATTTTGTTGCTTCCTAATTGCTGTAGGATTCACTATCATAATAATTCGAAGTTAACATGTCAGTCATGCCTAGGTATTCTAGGTCATATAGATCGGTCATAACAAAAATGTCAGGAGGAATCTGAGACTCCCATCAATGAGTTCTCTTTCAAAGTTAAGGATGCTACTATTTTTACTCGGGTTAACCTTTCTTAGAAGGAAAATTCCACATCTGTAGAATAGACTCTAGTCTTATGTTCTGAGATTAAAGAAGAGATTAAGGTAACACAGTGCCTTTTTAATGCACCTGCTTCGGATGCTTTACCAATGCCAAAGGATTTCATAAAAGATGAATTAGATGGTAAACCAACCCAAGAAATCATTCAGGAAGTAGTTTTTGAACAAATTGAAGATATAGGAAAATCTTTAATTGAGCCTCTCCCCAACATAGATTCTGACAAACAACAAAATTCTGAGCCACCACACATCTCAAGTGACAAATTCCCTATTGCTTCTAAAAAGAAAGAACTTCCAGCCAAAGACCAGTTATGGACTCTTAAGTTTGATGGTTCTAAATCTAAAGCAGTAAGTGGAGCAGGGATTGAACTAACCAATCCGAAAGGAAAAACTTATTTTGCTTCTTATAGGTTGCAGTTTGGTTGCACTAACAATGTGGCTGAATACAAGGCATTTGCAAGAGGGCTTATGTTTTCTCATAAGAAGAAGGTAACTGCTCTTACAATGATGGGAGATTTTGAGGTGATTGTGAAATAGGTACTTAGCCAATACACATGCCATAACAAAAGATTGGTAGCATATAGAAATAGGGTTTGGAATTTAATAGAAGATTTTGATGCCTTTAGGATTACTCTAATCCCAAGGGAAGCAAACCAAATTGCAAATTCTCTTGTTGTTGCTACTAGTATGTTAGAGCCTATGCAAGACTCAAATCTGAAGAGGTTTTCAGTAGAGTTGATTTCAGTCCCAGCAATTCCTGACAATGTCAAACACTTTCATGTATTTAATGATGATCAACATATATTGGCCTTTTTGGAAAATTCTGATGTTTTTGAGGGGCAGATAATAGATGAATTTGACAGAGATCAGGGAGACTGGGGTCCAAAAAGTGAAAATCTGGAAGGGATACTAGATTTAAAGAGCAATAACATCCCAAAAGGGATGATAGCATTAGAAAGAATATTTGATTCAAATCCACAAGCTTATCAAAGAATGCCTACAAAGAGTGAGGGAGGTAAGTATGAATCTGTTAATTTGACTCACTCAAGCCCAAAAATGAATGATCTTATAGGGAAGACCTATCCTTAGGAAATAAAGGACAAGATAATCAAGGTCTTGAAGCAATTGCTTGGAGCTATGATGACTTGAAAACTTTTGATACATTTGTGATCACACATAAAATTCCTCTCAAGCCAGAAGCTAAGTTGTTTCACCAGAGGCAATGCCCGCTCAATGAATTAATTGAGCCTCTAATTCAGAAAGAAGTGCAGAAACTTTTGGCTCCAAGGATAATCTTTCCAATTAGACATTCTACTTAGGTGGATAATCTAGTTCATGTAAGGAAGAAGAATGGTGAAATAAGGTTATGTGTGGATTTAAGAAATTTAAACAAGGCCTCTAAGAAGGACAACTATCCATTACCTTCCCTTGATGAAGTATTGCAAAAGGTCAATGGATCTCAAATGATGTCTTTCTTGGATGGGTATTCAGGATACAATTAGGTCCTTGTAAGTCATGAGGATAGGATGAAGACTACTTTTACTACTAAATGGGGCACATTTGCCTACAGGAGAAAGCCTTTTGGTCTCATCAATGTTGGTGCTACTTTTCAAAGGGCGATGGATGTAGCTTTCAAAGATTTGATAGGGAAATGTAAAATCATCTATGTTGATGATTTGACCATCTTCTCTAAAAATAGAGAAGATCATGCTGCTGATTTGGAAAAAGTGCTAAAGAAATGTATCAGTTATGGTGTCTCTCTCAACCCAAAGAAATGTGTATTTGGAGTTTCTGAAGGAAAGCTTTTAGGTCACATTATATTAGAGGAGGGAATATCCATAGATCCTGACCAAGTGGAGGCCATCTTGAAATTGACAAAGCCAGTAAGTAAGAAGGAAACGAGGTCTTTCTTTGGAAGGGTCAATTTTGTCAGGAAATTTATAACAGGGTTTGTAGAGATTGTCAAACCACTTAATGAAATGATGAAGAAGAATGCAAAGATTGAATGGAGTGAAGAGGCTAGCTCTGATTTCATGCAGATTAAACAATCTATATTTGAGGCACCTATGTTAATAAGCCCAAATTATCTAAAACCCTTCTACGTTTATTCTTTTGCTTCTGAGCATTCATGTGCAGCAGTCTTAACACAGAGAGGAGAAGAGAACGAGGAGAGACCAATTTCTTTTATGAGCTCTCCATTTAAGAATGCAGAAGTAAGATATTCATCCTTAGAAAAACAAGCCTTTGCATTGGTACAACTAGTAAAGAAGTTTAGGCATTACATAATCCGAAGTCAAGTTATGGCCATAGTCCCAGATCCATCTATGAAGTCTCTCCTGATGCAAAGTGAATTAGGGGAAAGAAGAGGGAAATGGATGGCCATCTTGCAAGAATCTAACTTGGAGATTCACCCAATGAAACTTGTTCGAGGCCAAGGTTTTTCAAAGGCAATGGCAGAAGTAGACAAAAGTATTACTTGTCAACAATACACGATTCAATCATTCACAAAGGATACCTGATATATAGATTTAGTCTTCTTCCTCCTCAATAAAAAATGTCCAGAGGGAATGAATGCTACTATTACATGCTCAAAGGGGGATCCATCTAGAGGAAAAAATTTCAAGGGATTTATCTACGTTGTTAGGATCAGCAAGAAGCTAAGCATACCATAAGTGAATTTCATGGAAGGCATGGGACAGGACATGGATCACTTGATGCTTTGGCTCATCAAATTTTAAGATCAGGCTATTATTGGACCTATGTGTTTAGAGATGCTCATCAACATTGTAGGACTTGTCATGTATGTCAAACCTCTGCACCTAGAAAAAGAAATCCTATAATGCCCCTACAACCAATATATGAGGTAAGGCCATTTGCTCAATGGGCACTTGATTTGGTAGGTGTGATTAATCCAAATTCTTTTGCAGGGCATAAATTCATCTTGACTACAACTGACTACTACACATGTTGGACTGAGGCACAACCTTGCAAGAATAGTACCACGGAGGTGGTCATCAAGTTTCTGATAGAGAACATCACAACCAGGTTTGGAGATCCATTTGCTCTGGTATGTGATAATGGTCCTGCTTTTTCTTCTATTGAGTTTATTTCATGGGCTTATGAACATAATATTGTATTAAAATATTCTTCCAATTATTACCCTCAGGGGAATGGAGAGGCTGAGTCCACAAATAAGAACTTGTTGGAAGTTATAAGAAAGTTGTTAGAAAGAAACCCTAGGGACTGGAACACCCAGTTGAGATTTTCCTTATGGGAAGATCGAACCAGAATCAAAGTAGCCCTAGGGAATTCACCTTTTAGAATAGTCTATGGCCAAGATCCAATCTTCACCATTCATTTGAAAATACCTGTTCTGAATTTTATGCAGGAGTTTTATAACAAGGATGATAGGATTGAGGTTAGACTACATAATTTTTTAAATATGGAAGAACAAAGAAATGTTGTTTTGCAACAATTCTCTAAACATCAGGTTGTTGTCAAACGCTGGTTTGACAAAACAGCCAAGATAAAAGCCTTTAGAATATCAGATCCTATGTTATTATGGGATAAGGCTAGAGAAAAGAAGGGAGATCACCAAAATTTTGATAGACTTTGGTTAGGTCCCTATCAAGTAGCTGAAATATTAGACAAGAATGCTTTTCATTTGAGTACCTTAACAAGAGAGCCTGTTCCATTACCAATTAATGGTCAGTTTCTCAAGCACTATTTTGGTGCATAGAAGGTCTGATGCTTTGGAAGAGAATGTATTATACTGTATCATATGTAATTAAGTCTCTATTTAGTTAGGTTTTCTTATTGTTGTTGTTTTGTTCTTGTTTTCTTGGCTTTCTTTGTTTTGTGTGTTTTATCTTGTGTTGTATTTTGTTTCGTTGGGGATTTTTTCTTTTGTCCATATCAAGACTTGGGGTTGTTATTCAAAGTATACTATTAGTACTAGGAGAGAAATTGGTTTAGGTATTTTTATTATCATCATTGAAAAGGATGTCATTCTGAAACTTATGTCTTATGATCATTCTAGTTTCGATTTGAGAAGTTATTAAAAGCTAAGAAGATACATTGTGAATATCTCATGAATTGTCATCAGAAATCTGTCACCAAATTAGATAAAGAATCTACATGAGTAGGTGCCTATCTGTTTTAGAATGACTCTACCTTTGATTCAAGTGAAAAATCCGATTCCAAGACTATCATAAAATCCATTGTAGTTTTCAACCCACATTTTAGATTCATTGAATCTGAGTATTGAGAAAGATGCATAAAAGAGTTTCCACAAGTGAAAAAGAGAATGAAAAGAAAGAAAGAAAAGGAAAGCTCAATATCAAGTGGGTAATCAAGTATCTCTATCGGGGCTATGGATGCCTGGCTGGTAGTAGAGCAATTCTTTGTGAGAACTAGAGGCATCTCCGTCAGGGCTATGGATGCCCATCTGGCAGTAGAGTAATACCCAAGATTTTACTGCACGATAGTTAAAGGACTCAACTCATGTAGCTTGAATTTTAGGTATGGTGGTTCAAGGAGTAGAGAAAGTATCTATGAAGAAAGATGCACGATATAAGCAAACACTCAAATTCAGAAATAACTCATGAGCACATACGTCTGAGATTCTAGCTCAAACTTATTATAAATATATCTGATCTTATTCAAGTTGAAGTGTTTATAAGTCAAGTAGTTTTTGGGTGACTGAAATTTTCTTTAGGTATCTTGAAAATGGGTGAACCATTTTCCTAGCCGAGTCGCCATTTGTTATACCTTGCATAACCACCCCATCTTTTTCCTTGGTCAAAATGAGTCCCTCTTGTTGTTCTTTATCCTTTGTTGTTTTTCAAACAAAGTTTGGAGTCATTTTGCTTCTAACACTTTGTTTCTTTTGGTTTAGTCTATCAGAAGTGAAACCAGAATGGAATCGGGTTCTGAAAGTTCTTTTGAAACTTGTTTTGGTTCTCATCCCAATGGTCTTTCTTTTGGCCTGTTGTTTTGTCTTCAACGGACCTAGAGCCGGAGTGGGTGTTAAGTTAGTCTTTGTCAAAAATTTCAAAATCATAATCAATTGCGCCCCCGCCTCCGCTATTTTGACTTTTGGTTTTAGTCTAAGTCCTTGTGTTTGGTTTTACTATATCGATCTTTTGCTTTACTTTTTGTGTTTAGTTGGCGAACCTAGAACCGGAATGGGAATGAAGTTTTGAAATTGCTTAAAGCTTCGAATCAGTTTCCATTTTAGTTCTGCCCTTGCCACTTTTGGGTCGTTGACCTTTTGACTGAAGGTACACTATAGAGAAGTGTTCGTTCTCTTTTAGTTTCGGCTCCACCTTAACTGCATTTTAAAGCATTAATGACAATTTCTCATGTAGGTAGAAATCTTCATTTTTACCTTCATTAAGAGTTAAACGAATCATTATTATCATTGTTAAGAGATTAAGGAGCACGAAAGAGTAGTGGTGGAGTTTGTTTGAGCCAATCGATTGAAGGAGGAGAAGATTATTGCAAGTGAATCAGTTCAGGAGGTTAGTTGGGTTCTTGTGTTGGGTTCTTGTGTATTCGAGGTAGGGTTTCTTGTCGTTATTATTTTTCATTTATTTACTGTTGTGTTTTTTATATATATTTGCCTGTTCTTGGAATCATGTCATTTTTAATGAATTCATGGTTTTTGGTTTGTTTGTTCGAGTAGGTTCTTCGTTTATTTGGTTTGTCTAGTTGTGTTCTTCGCATCTTTCCTTTTGTTTTTAGTGTTTTAAGGCGCGGTCGCTTTCACGATTTAATCATGATTGCATTGTGTTGTTCTGATTTGTAGTAGGATTAGATTAAATTATGGTTTTTAAATGGTGTTGGTTTAAATTAGGGACCTACAATGAGGTAGGTTAGATTCATGTTTTTATAGTGATTTAGGGTTAGTTAAGTCTCAGTTTTACTTAGGGTTTTGTCGCACATTCAAATTGGTAAAATGGTAAGGTTTAAAATTAGTGCCCTAGTTTTTATCATGTTTTTCTTTTAGGGTTTCGAATGTTTTTGTAATCACGTTTAAATGATTAAAATATGATGCCCTAAAAATATACAGTTGTTCCCTAGGGTCATATAGGTATAGTCTTATTTAAGCCACTTTTCATTTAATACGACCTTGGTTTTAATCATGGAGTTGTGTGTTAAATTGATGAAATCTTTGATGACATCATGGTCAACCTAGGTGGAGATAGGATTGGAATCGATCTTGAACTTGAGAATTATGTTTTGCAAAAGGTATCGATTCCATTTCCATCCCATCTCCGGCTCCACCATATAAATGAGAAGTCTTATTTTGAATAAAGATAACCTAAGATGGAAGCAGAGGTGGAATGGAAATAGAATATGAAAATATAAAATTCTGAAGAAAACAAAATCCATTTGTTATTCCGATCCTGGTTTCGATCATCTTCCCGGTTCCGACTCCGAGCCCATTCATTGTTTGTGAAATATCTATATCGGTTTTGGCTCTGAGTTCGACAATGTTGTAAAAGAGACTGTTTAGATTGTGTTCTGCCTAGTTCCACCTCTGGTGCATATATGAAAGGTATGGGGTTTAAAGCATGTTTTATAATGATATCTAAAGATCTAATTAGAGGTTTTGCTTGTAGGAAAGTTGAAAGATGTCAAAAACGTCAAGGGAGGTTGCTCGAAGGAACCAGCCTGCAGGAACATCAAAGGAAGCACCAAAACCAAAGAAGTTGAAGTCAGAACAATTGCCTTACACCTTGAGGTATAGTCACAAGAGTCCAATTATCAAAGTTAGCAAAGTGGAATCCGACTGGTTAGACATCACTGATACCAATTTGGGTCAATACAATTGTGAAGAGCTATATGATAAAACCTTTGCAGAATGGGAAAATATAATAGGAAGGACACAAAGAATTGTTGATTTCGGCTTGGCCCATATCACTATATTTCCTTTGTCAGTCCAGTGCCTGGAGTTGATCTTGACAGTAGCCAGTGCTTACAATCCTGCTACAAGATTATGCATAGATTCACAAAATAATGTGATCATTGATCTTACTCCTCAGATGTTTCAAAATATATTTAGTGTTTCGGATCCCAAGAACTTGGTGCAGCTAATAGAGGCAAAGGCCTTAGAGAAGTATAGCGAGTATAAAACATCCAATAAAACTCATTTGAATAAGAAATGGTTGATAATAGAGAAGAAGTCTCTGCTCAAGCTTCGTGATCAACCAAAGAGAGAAGAATTTCACAAAGAATTTTCAGACTTAATCTTGATGTTGTCTAGGGTATTTGGAAAGAGGGATGCCTTTCACTTCAAGGAGTGGATGTTTCCTTTTATTCAGACCATCTTGAACGGTGAACAATAGTTTTATTGGCCACTGATTGTGTCAAATGTTGTTCATGATCAATTGACTAGTGTCAGGAAAACAAAGTGTTTCTTTATGACTTCTTATGTGGTGTATGCAGTAGCAAGGTTGGGTATTTTCCCAGGTTTGAACAAAGTGGGCATAATGGGAGCCTTGGATGGACAAAAGAATGTATGGGAGCACTATGACCAGTTATCTCTTGAGGTTGCTGAGACTCATTTCAGAAGAGTCAATGATGCATTTTTATATGTGGTCATCAATCATTTGAATGGGGATGCAGGGTACCGATTGAGTCAAGAACCCTTGGCGTTCATTGTTGAATGGGGATGTTGGTACATTCAATACCCCAAATTCACATATTTCAGGTTATTTGGTTTCGAAGGTCACCCACATTTGCTTCCAAGTTGTTGTAATAACATGATAGTGCTAATAGAGTTTTTGTATCAAGCTCTTGGAGTTAATGATTGGTTTGGGATCAAACATAAAATTGGATGTCATAAGTTCCCCGTGAAGTTGGGTGAATATAGTTGTCAACACTTGGTAGGAGCAAAGGTGGTTTGTAATGAGCTGATACAATTGAAGTTAGGATTATACACAGCTCGTAAGTATTTTTATCCAAAGGGTAATATGTTTTCCTTGTTTCCTTCGATGTTTACCAAACATTTCAGTTTTCTAGAAGACTTCTAGAGTGATCGACAAGATGAGTATGATCTAAGGAAGAATAATTATGAAATATTGTTTGTTTCACTCATGTCAGAGCTAGGTGTTAAAGAAAACATTCCTGACACATTGGTGGATGATGGAATTGTTTTAGATCCATCCTATGAAGCTTTGAATATTGGCACCAAGGGTTTGGATCCAATTGATTGGAGTTCTAAAGAAACCATTGATATTAAGAGGATCGAAAGGATAGTATTGGATAGGAATGTGCAGTGTTTAATGTTAAAGACTCAAGCTCCTCAAGAATCAGCTCCTAAGAAGGGTAAAGGATACAAAAGGATTAAAAGGAAGAAACCTCCCAAAGAGCCATTGGAATTCCTTCCTCCAGACATTAAAGAGATAGAACTTGAGGTGGTAGATGATGAAGGGGAAACACAAGAAGGAGAGGTTCCAGTAGGATCTATTGTTTCAACACCTACATTAGGTGAATCATCGGCCCAAGTCCCAATTACAAGGAAGAAGAGTAAAGAAATTCAAGAAGGAGCTCTTCATAGCATGGCTGAAACTGTTAAGGGAAAAGAAATGGAGAAAGAAGTTCTGGAGGTAGGGACAGATTCAGATGAGACTCTATCAGAAAAGGATATGCAAGAGAACATGCCTCTAGAAGAGGATGTTGAGCAGATTTTGACACACGAAGATCAATGGAAGTTGTTTGAAGATGCGAAAAGAGATTTTGATGCAAGGGCTGCATTAGAGAAACAAAAGGAAATTGATGCTAAGGTACAAGTTGATGCTATACTACACCAGCAACAATTAAAGGCTAAACAAGTTGAAATTAAGGTAGCAGCTGATGAAGTAAAGAAAAAAAGAAGGCAACAAGAACATGAGCTCAAAGTTAAATGAGAGAATGACAAGTTGGAGCTAATATAGAAGATTCATGACCTTGAGGAAGAGAAGGCGAGGAACCAGAGGGAAAGAGAAATCTTGGTTGCCAAGCTAAAACTTGAAGAGGAAGCTCGACAAAAAGAAGAAGAAATAGAAAGTTTAAGAAAGGAAAAGGATGCTGAAGAGCTAGTTAAGAAGCAGCAAGAGGAAGAAGAAAAGGTAGAAAAGTTATAAGGCTTTGGAATCAGAAAGATTACAAAGGGAAAGACTAGAGGCTTTAGAAAAAGAAGCTCTAGAGAAGGAAAGGTTGGAAAAAGAAAAAGTGGAGAGAGATCGATTGGAGGAAGAGTCTGAGGAAACAACACAAAGATAAGAAAATACAAGAAAAAAAGGATAGGGAAGAGGCTGAAAAACTTGCGCAAATGCATATGGTGCAAGAGAAACAAGAGAAATAGAGGGTTAACTCCCAATCTCAAGTGAGTATGCAGCCACCTTCTACAATTGTTCCCTCCTCTTCTATGATGACTACTGCTCCTAGTGCTCCCACTTGGCTAAAACTGGACCTACAGAAGAGGGCAGTAACACCTTCACAACCTCTCAGTTGGGAGGATATGATGAAAGGGAATGAGCAGGAGAGGCCTAAAAGAAGGCTAAGATTCTACATTCTACTCGACTCATAGACAAAGGAGAAATTGTTGCTGAATGTGCCATGCCAATGATAGAAAAGGAGGTAGGGGACATGCAGCTAACAGATTATCAGTTAAGTACTGTCAACTTGGGAAGACCCACTAGGAATCAGCAGATGAACTTGATTGATGTGGTCGCTTCAACAACCAAGTCAAGAATGATCAAGGATAAGAGAAAGAAGGATGATCTTAAGGCTCAATTGGATCAATTACATTCATTATTGAAAAGTGTTTCCTCTCTGATATCACAACAAGTAACTATCATTGAGACTGCTATTTTATTAATTAAAAAGGAGGTAGATGATTTGGTGTAGGTAAGAGGCAAAGCAAAGATGGTGGACAGGTGGATGGACAAGTTGAATCAAGAGGTAGGTGAAGTTTTGGTTGTAGGGTTTTGAGACCTACAAAGGCACGGAAGAGTTGATAAAACAAATGCATCAATACATTGAGGCATCGGAGAAACAAGAAGAAGAGTATAAAGAATACAATCAAAAGTTAGAAAAAGTGAGTGCATTGCCTTTAACTACTCTTTTGGAACAATCAATACTTGAGGAGGACAATAAGTATTTTATTGGAAAGACTTCTCGTATGCTCCATTTTAGAACTAATTTCTTGTGTAAACATAAGGATGAGATCCAAGAGGTTGTTAATAATTTGACTAAGCAATTGGAAGAGCTAGAAGCGGTCATTGCTATTATTGTAGATGTAAATGCATTTACAAAAGAAGGCATGCCTTTGAGTCAAATAAAAGAGAAATGGGATGAGAGATTTAGAGGACTAATGTAGAAAGGAGATGATGGCGGAGATTTGATGTTGGATCGGTTAATGGGTGTCAGAGAAGAAATAAAAGTTGTTGGAAGAGAGTTGACAAAGATAAAAGGTATGAGGGAGTTTACTGCAGCATAATTAGATCGAATCAAATTTGAAGTTAGCTGGGTTGATGGGATAGAAATGGATACATTACAGCAAGTCTTCACTAGTTATGATGAGTTTGTTGTAGATCCAGCTTCGCATGCATCAATCCTTGCATGCAGGATTTTCCTCTTCTTTGCATGTTGCATGCAGCACTGACATTTTTTGGAGCACATAACTTATTTTTCTCTTCTATTTTCTATTCTCTAATTAAATTGAAATTCTAATGTAAGAACTCAAGATCCAAATTGATTTGAGTTTCCAAGGGAAGTTTAGTCCCTAAAAAGGCGGATAACCTAAAATAAGAAGTGGAGTTCGAGTTTTGTACATCTATAAATACCCTGTGGGTATCATATTGTAAAGGTCAGCTAATTGAGAATAGGATTGGCTTACCTAAGATTAGGAGATAGAATTTTGTAGTGATTTATAGAGATACTTTGTACTTGATTATTTTTACAGTTAATAGAATTACAGGTTTACGCAATATGGAGTTAGCATTGAGTTGTTTTATTTGATAAGGCTGATAAGTTATAATCTATCTGAATGCCAGTGATTGTGTTGAAGCATGATAGTTTCTTATGTGATGACAATCATTAGAAGAAACCAGATTTAAGAATTATCTTGTTAGATTATCATTCAATTGAAGTTATTAAAGTTTGTTGATCTATAATCTTGATGATGAATGAATGTGTGTTGCTTTGAAAGTCCTTGGAATATTTGTGATGTGAAATTGTGAAGTTAATTAAGCACCTAAAATGTATGTGGTGGTATAAGACTATGCTATAGATTGTGTCATCTTATGGTTTTCTTGATCTGATTGGAAGAACATTCATTATTTGAAGATATATGTCTGGATGATAGATAAATTTGATTCATACTTACTGGCTTACCCCTTTTATCTATCTTTTTCTTTTGTTTGAAACCCCATTTGATTTACCAAAATAGTTCAATAAAATGAGTCATAGCTTGAATCTTTCGTTACCAGTACAGGCCCCTTGAATATTATAGTTGCATGAACCGATTGAGTGACACCAAACAGTTGAGAACCAACTACCAGGACCTTGGGAGTTAGGCTACTACATGTTGTCTTTCTTTTTCAGGAGAAATAGAGTAGAAATATTATGTTATAATGTTGTTTGTGTCATTTTCACCATCAACAATATGTGGTCAAAATAGATTTATGATTCCATCTGTGTTAGTTTCAATATCCTCGAAGAACAATATGTGTGAAGTGGGCTGAGATAAATTTTCAACCATTTGTCAACGCACTCCCCTAACTCACAATCATTCCAAACTTGCTTTGTACATGAAGAATAAAAGAATTCCAAATTTTGTGTATCAATACTCCATGAACCTACATTTGAGCTAAAGAAAGAGTGTAGCTCACTCGATCCTATTATTTTACAATAATCCTCATATGGTACAATGTTAGTATCATCCATCAACCAAAAATACCTATGAACTAAGGACATACCTTCTTTACCTGTACCCATCGAAGGATTACACCACTCGACAATTGATCTTGCATCTATCAACTTTTCATTGTCTTTATACTTTAACTCTTCTCGTGCTAATTCTCTTTTCACACATGCTCCTGCACCATCATACTCCCCCTTTCCATGCCCTACCTCATAAAATTTCCACATATGTTGTACACATGTAGTGACATGCATCCTACTCAATTAGTATAACATGCGTGAGTTCTTAAGCTGTATTGCACAGTTATCCGACCATATTATATGTCAATTGTATGTTATGCCCCTCTAAGCCAAATCACTGTAGAACATCCAGAAGCAACCTTGCATGAACTGTGGAGAATTTGTGTGATCATCACTAATATAAAAGTGATACTCCCTCAATACCTTCCTTTGTTCATTTGTACTATTAGATGCATGAATGAATTGTATTTGCACAAATATTGAAACCTGTGTGGAGTTATAATATTATGACTGCACCTCACGATGTGGCTGTAGAGTGTAGTTCTATGCACATTCAACCACTGATACTATGTTTCCAAATGGAAATGTGTCCTTGCATAGCTTGAATTGCATGTCCAACCATTGGGCTCTATGGGTATGCCTTTCATACTCATACACTATATTTTCATGAAACATAGACATAAACTGATACACTGGAATATTCTGAATAACCAAATCACACAATTTTGCTTGAAACCTATCTTTTGTAGCATATGCCACCTTTTATACTTCCTGAACTCTACTAGTTTTTGCCCCACCTCATCCGTACTTTCCATATGTTGACATACGGGAATACGTTGCAAGCCACTAAAACACTCGAATGAACCATCCAAGCATGTTGTCCTATAGAATATTTAGCCATCCTCTATTTCACATAAAAAAATATATAAGAACTCTCTTGAAGATTTTGGTGGGGCTTTTATGCCACAATCCTTCAAAACATTCTTAGTATGCAAATCACAACATATAGAATGATAAACATCATAATGGCTAGAGAATTCAATATGTAGTCTACAGCAACAAGTAGTGTGTGTGATTTATCTTGACATAAAAAGGTTTAAGCATTTCAAAAACTCTTTGACAAATATTGATTTGAGGATAATCCATTTGAAATTTATGAAAATAATTGGGTTTGAGTCATATCCAAAAAATGCTTTAGATGTGGCTCACGGTTCTGACTATCGATTCTCCTTCTTAACACATCCCTTTGATTTGGAGATGGCCTTGTATTATTCTTCTAGTACTCTTCAATAAGTGTTCTCAATGATTCACCAATTTTTTAATCTCTTTTTGGAAGTCTCCCCAAGAATTCCCATAATTCATTTGAATTGGTGCCCTCAATTCTTTATCACCTTTGAATGAATTTTGATAAAAAGAAATCTACCAATTCAGATTTGTTCACTTATCTTTCGAATGAGATGAGCTCTCTTTGTCTGAATTCTTACCAAAGTTGATGTAATGACACATCATGTGACATTACTATCCTTTGAGCGTGAGGTCTTACCAACACTCTCATATGCATCCATTTGATTCTTCACAATAGTGTTTTCAATCGATGCATTTGATTTTCTGAACCCAAGAGTCTTCATGATGTCTCAATACTTTATACCCCACATCATTTCAACATATAGTTGGCATCTTGTGGTGTCATTTAGCCTTTAAAAGTACAATTTCCAAATCTGATCATCATATCTTCAACAAGTGTGTGACGGAATCTTACCTTCCATGTGTTGCAAAATATCCTCATCAATATTAATCAAATACTTTGCATTTCTATGCAAAATTATAGGTGGTTTTCTCCTAGGTACATACATCTCAACATTATGAATTTCATCAATATTTAATTGAGGTGGGCTAGATTTCATACCTTCAATCGATGGTGGAGTAGAAGACATACCTTGAGGTTCTTGTGGGGATGATGGTATACCTTCTTTGTCAAATCCAAGTGATGATTTACTCTCAACTTGAGATGTGCTCGATGGTGTCCAACCATATTCACTTGCAATAGATGATGTTCCTCCATATTCACTTGAGGTAGTTGGTTTCCCTCCATATTCGCTTGTGCTTAATGGTGTCCCTTCATTTCGTAGAGGGTGTGTCTCCAATGACGGTATCTAAATCTGCCTTACCACAATGATTTTGCATTTGTGCCCTTTGTGCTGCCAAATCTTGTTCTCTTTTTTATGGTTGAGGTTCCTCTTTAGTTGGATTTTCTTTTAATAGTACCCAATTTATTCTTTTCACAATATTCCCTCAACCGTTCTCTCTCCTTTGCTTCGAAGGTTTCATACTCTTCATCTGTTAGTTTATTCCTTCTTCATTTCTTCAGCATGGTAGATAATTTTACCTATAGCATGGCAATGAGATGAATATTAGTTCCTAAAATATTTATCCATTCAAATAAATGAAATATATGTCATTCAAGGACTCATAAAAATTACTTACAATCATCTTGTAGAAGACTATTTCTAGCATAGACAAAGGTGGTGTAGGGGCATGCCATTATTACAAGATAGGCTCAATTACATTGTTTTCCTTCTGTAAATGGGGTGTTAAAGAAGGGTTTTGATGAAATGTTGAAGGAACCTTCCATGTAATGGTTTTTTGATCTTTTGGGAGGAATTTTTGAAGTGTTGTTAGTATTGGTGAGGTTTGGTAAGCCCAGTTGTCAAGACTTTCAATAAACCCTAGGTTATTTGCATGAAAGTTGAGGGTTTGGTTTTAAGGTTTTAAATTCATTTAAAATGGTTTATTGACCCATTACTCTCACTATGGCCACTCTAACTCAAGGGAATGGGTCTGCAGCATCACTAAAAAGGTGTAGGAATGTTGAGTGTGTACAGGGGAAATTTGGTGTTTTCCATGTGAATTTGAGAGGTTTTGACATCCTAAAGTGAGTATTGTGTTAGGAAAGAATTTTTTCTTGTTAAATTGAGTTTTTTCAAGCCATTTTATACCTGTTTGAGGTGGTGGCATGTTTTGATAAGGTTGGGAAGTGTGTTTTCCAATAAGCCCTAGGTTATTTGCCTTAAAAAGAGGGTTTTTGGTTTTGGCTTCTTGGTGGATGAATTTATGAGAATTAATTGTGAATTATTTGGTTTGAATACATATAAATTTCTTCCCACATGTTTTTTGAGGTTTTGATCAAGTTTCAAGATAAGTTTCTTTCCTAAAGTGTCCTAATTTGAGGCCTAGTTGGTGTAGAAAGCCTGATTTGAGAAAGTTGTTACAAAGTAACCAATACTAGTTTGTTGGCATGTGATTGTGTATCCTGAAGGGTCCTTGAAATGGTTCAAGTCTTGGTCTAAAATAATCTTATCGCGAATAAATACCCGATTGAATGAGTTGGCAATGGTACAAGGAAGAGTGTTGATTTGGTGGAAAGTGAAGAGTTTTGAGAATTGTGACTTGTGGATTGTTGTTGTTGGTTGATTTTTTGTGTTTAATTGTGTTGCAAGATCTCCCCTGGCTGCATCACAAATCAAATTATTTTTCCATGCTTCCATTTTGATGACAACCTAAGGTTATAATGACAAACAAACAATGATCAATATGGAATATAAATCTTTGACAAAATACCTCAATGAAAGCTTTGGAGAGTGTTATGCACTTACATAATAAAGGATTGAGAAATGATGTTTTATTTTACTTCCTTAAAACATATGTCATATATATGCATATACAAAATGTGGAAGCATACACAAGGTAAGTCAATTGTCAAATAACAAAATTCCTCAAAGAGTTGTGGTTTAAAAATATAATTGGAAAGCATATAGAATTGTGTAATTTAAAATGTGCATTGACAACATAAGGTTATAATGAAAAAAAAAAAAATGATCAACATGGAATATGAAAAATTAAAAAAATGAAAGATATCCATAATATAATGAAATAAAATGTGTAAAGACTTCACATACCTAAAAAACTAGAGTTTCAAATGGAGGAGTTCAACCCAATTATGTAGCCTTAGCTTCTTCTTTCTTCAAACTCCTCAATAATGTGACTTTTTCAAAAGCTTGTTCCCCTCCAAACTTCAATTGTATATCATTTTTCAATGGAATTCAAACTTGAATTTATATTATATGTATTTCAACATGAAAAATCTGCTATTTCATGCAAAGGTGGTAGAAAGATCATGGAAAAGTTGGTGGAATCTGAAAAACATGCTTGCACACTTCACAACATCATCAAAAAGCTATTTTTTGTTAGAGCACATGTAGAACTAGGAGAATATGAAAAATGTGGGCCTTGAGATCATGGGCATATTGAGTTTTTTACCGTTTTTAGTGCAACACAAAACATGCTCACGTTATGAGAAAGTTGGTTTTTTAATAAGTTTATTTTCTCTCTTTTTCTATACCCTATATACCATGATTTTATCTCTCTTCCCTCTACCCTTATACTGTAATTCTATATCTCTCCCCTCTACCCTCTACCATTAACCCTTATACCCTATATCTCTCTCCCACTCCCTCCCTCCCTCTCTCTCTCTTGAGTCTCTCCCTTGTCTCTCAACCCCTATACCCTCTCCCTCTCTCGACTCCCTATCTCTCACTCACTCACTCATTCGATCTCTCTGCCACTCTCTCCTAGCCTCTCTCCCACTCTCTCCAACCATATCCCACCCTCTTGCACCCTCTCCTCCCACTCTATCCCATACTCTCCCACCCTCTCCAACTCTCTCCCACCCTCTCTCCCACTCTCTCCAACTCTCCCACCCTTTCCCACTCTATCCCACCCTCTCTCCCACTCTCTCACTCTCTCTCCCTCTTTCCCACTCTCTCTTAATCTCTCCAACTCTCTCCCACCCTCTCTCCCACTCTCTCCCAACTCTCTCCCACCCTCTCTCCCACTCTTTCCCTCTCTTCCACTCTCTCCCTCTCTCCCACTTCCTCTCCTAATCTCTCCCACCCTCTCCTGGGACTCTCC